>VWZK01007879.1:0-16288 GCA_013396935.1 Baryphthengus martii | reverse complement strand
GACGCAAGGCCGGCACCACTTCGGCGGATCAACCGAAGGAAACGGGAGACTCATCTCTGCCACACAGCCTTACCCAATCTTTTGATATAGGAAGCTGGACTTCACTCGGAGTTGGGTTTATTCACGGAAGCCAAAATAAACTTTAGTTTCACACATAAAGCTTCCAGGTTTTTGCTTGTTTGCTTTTGTTAAAAATAAGGCAGCTTGCTGGAGTTTGCCAACGGCATGTAATGACTACTTCTTTCTTTTAAATAACCTGATCAATGCAGAAAATAGTATTTTTCATGCATGTGTCACCTGATACCACTTTCAAACCAGCAGGCTGAACTAAGGCGCTGCAACATTACAAAGCAGTAGTTTATTTTTCAGCTGACAAGCCCTAACCAGTTGAACCCGTGTGCACCACAGTGCTCCTGAGTGTATGCAAGGAATGCTTCCAGCTTTTGACTGTAACGTGCACAAACTGCACATGCCAACACATCTGACCCCAAAAAAATCACCACGCACTCGGTGCCTCCTCACATGCACACCCCTGATCGGAAATCAAGTCACCAAGAGGCATCAGGAAACAGTCTTGCTCCTACAAGAAAGACATGTAAGTGGGTAACAGAAACATCTGTAAGTGAATAAAGAAAATATAATTACATTCACATGCTAACACAGGCTTCAGTTTATCTGTTTGTCTCCTTGTTCAGACTATGTTGAAACCTACGGCTAGAAACTAAGCTAAAGTAGCTCTGTTCAAGCAGAAGAAGGTGTGCAGGTGCTTCATTCACTTCAGACTATCACAAATTCCTCACCCTGCAGCTGGAGGGCTAATAGAATTGCACCTACACAGATTATTTGTTATTTCTCAGAATCCACCTCTGCTAGCAACATCTCTCCTGCCACATCACACTTGATACTGTTTCCACCCCAGTGACTGTCTTAACCCTTTTTTGGGAGGGTCTCGTGAAGTGGGACACCTTAACAGCATATAGTGAAGATACAGTCTGCTGCTGAGATTCATGAAGATGACACTCACTTCATGATAATTATTTTTAAAAAGCTGAAATCCTTCCACCATAATTAAATGAAGGCATTTTAAAGTGGAAACAGGCCAGATTTCTCAGGGACCTGGAAATTAATGTTTCCAGGCATCCCTTCAGGCCCTCATGCTGCCGGCCGTAGATTTTAGTCAGCGAGGACGAGAAAAGTAATTGGCCTAGGGGATAGTCACGCTGACACGAGTGGGGAAGAGCTTGGATGTTGCAGGCTAGTAGCTGGAAGGGAAAGGATGATGTGTCTTCATTCTTATGCCCTCCTCATTTCATGCACAGGCAGTGCCCGGGGGTAGGATGGGGACTTGCTTCCACCTTCAGTAATTGTAATTCTCAAGCGATGTTTCTTATTCTCAAGAACTATTTCACATCATCCTTGCTGCTGCCCACACTTGCTGAAGAGTTAAATGAACTCTTGGGGGAGCTCCCTAACAAAGGCAGATGACAAGTGTCTCATCTGGGGAACCTCACAGGCATGTGAGAAGTAGGCTCATTGGCCTTTCGCTACATCACATACCTTCAGTCTTCTATCAGGTAACATATGATTCCTATTGATTCTGAAAGTCCTATAAGTGTTTTCCGCGTGGTCAATGCTAAATACAGAGCTTGCTTACTGCAGACCAAAGTTAACATAACTGGTCTCAAAACCACACTTCCAGATTATGATGGCATTAAGAATTTGATAAGCCTATCAGAGAAAAACCCTCTGCAGCGGGAGGGACTAACAGCATCTCAGGTGACTATTTTTTCTCTGTGCTCTTCATCTCTGAAAGTGAGCCTGCTTGCAGCTCTTCACGTGACAAAGTGCTGGGCCCAGGGCTGATCCACAACAGCGCCCGTACCCAAGAGGCACGTGCATTTGAACTAAGCACACATTTGTCTCTTTCTTCTTTCATACCTACCTTTGTAGTCTGAGGAACATGAGGACACAGCCTTTGCTAGCACCCACTGCCAAATTAGGAAAAGACAAACTATAAGAGCACCTTGAGAGACCTTTAGCTTTTCCAGCTATCACTTGTAAGCCAGACTGACATTTCTGTTTGTGCTAGTTTTCAAGAAGACATTTGGTTCCAGGCTTGTCATTTTTTATATCATCTAGCGGGCACTGCTAGATACATACTTGTGTCAGAAGGATGGAAGCTGTGGCATATTTTTTAAAAAGTATCTTTATGGCAAAATAGGAGTATTTAAAAAAAAAAAAAATAGGAGTATTTAAAAAAAAAACAAAAACGCAAACAGCTTGTATTAATCCATTTACTTTGAGACTTCTTTAAAAAGGAGGCTAAATCTTGTCAAAACCTGACAAAATGTTTTGGGTGTTGGGATTTTTTTTGCACAGAATTATGCTGTTTCATCAAGGCTGAAATGTTTCACAGAGATGTGTTGATTTCAATTGAAAGGTTTCTGTAGTTTATGGTACATTTTTGTCACTTCCAAAGGGAGGTGCCAAATAAAAAAATTAATCTTTCCAATTTGAAAATGGATTCTTTCACACAATTTCATTTTGTGATGCTGCTTTGAAGGTTTTCAATCTATTCCAGAGCAGAAACACATTGCAAAATGCAATTGCCATTGTTCAGAAAGCTCAACTTGGAAATCCTACATCGGTGTCAGCATGGTGCTTGGGTGGCTAGAACCATAAAGGCATCGACACAAGCACCTCTTTATTTGCATGCACCAAAGCAGATTCTTGGTTTTCTTTTAAACAATATTAATTTAGAAACAAACATATGTAGACCTTCCTTCAGAGGCTGTTTAGTTAAAAGGCTGTAGCTGTTCTGACAATTTCCATGTGGCCCAGGCAACAGTTAAGAGCAATGCTCTGGAAACACAAGCTATATTTTCACATTTCACCATTGCGCAGTGGATGTGAACTCTTTTCCATCTTGGGATCTATATCCAGACCATATGTCTGTGCTACATAGATCTGTCAGATCTGAGGTATTTGAAACTAGCCTCTATTGCTGTCCTCCCCTCTCATTTCTCTGACACTGGTGATTCATGCATTTTATTGTACTAATGCAGCATCTCTCCTCCTACAAAACTCCACATTTCAGATGTAATTCATTGGCTTGCCCAACCATCGTGTCCCTGGAGAACAGGGGAGGCTGTGATGCTGTGCAGAGCTGGTTACCATGTGTCTCCTACAAGCAGTTCATGTTTGAAGGGTCTCCCCAAGGGAAAAAAACCCAACACATTCTTGCTGGTTACAGCCTTCTGTCAGCCTACAACACGAAGCAGTGCATAAGAACAATTTCATTACAAAGGGATAAAAAGCTGTTAGATTTTACCCAAATCTGAAAATTCATGTCTAAGAGCTGGACAGAGTGTCCTTGGCCAACATAAAGAACCAGTGGCAAGAAGGTAAAAAAAAAAAAAAAAAAAAAAGAAACTCAAGCCCAGCAGCAGTTCAGCAGCTGGCTTCTAGAGCAACATACTGCTCAGGCACCCTGTTTCGCATGTCACAGAAATCCAACTAGTCCAAAGTCTAGTTGCAAATGTCACTTGGATAGATTTCCATCACACCACTCATTTCAAGTTTGCATATAATTTTTTCTTATATTTGACTCCTGAGAAAAAATAAGTTTTTCCTGAGGGGAAGCAGCCACAGCAGCAGGAGTTTCAGAAAGATCCACCCCCAATGCAGTAGTATTTTTCTAATAGTTTTGCCAGGAAGCACTGGAGCTACAATTTGTGCTTTCCACATTCCTCCCATGTAATTACAGGTTTGAGAAGCACAACAGATAGAAGGAACGTGAAATAAATGTTTCTTACTGAATTTCCTCTGCACCTGATGCATAAGGAGATTTATTCCTCAGCACAACAGAAAATTGCTCACAGCAGCGATGTAAATTGGAACGAGTTACTAAGGTGACAACTGTCGTCATCCCAAACGAGGATGACCCTATTAGGGCTAATAACAAAAAGATTCAAACAAATACAGAATCAGTGCATGGAAGTAAATTTCGCTAGGTTAGCCCATCCTTGCTAAAGAACTCTCCAGCTCTGCTCCTAATGTACATTTTATTTCTATGTGCATTCCTACTGCCCGTGCAGAAACAGAAGCCTGCAGCTAACAAGCTTACATTGAGCAAATGGGAAACCGCTGTAACATAGCTAAAAAAAAAAAAAAAATAAAAATCCCATTCATGCTATTGTTGCTGCAGTGTCACACTATTCACATGCAGAATGGACTGGGAACCAGTTTGTCTCTAACTCCCTTCCTCTCCAAATAGGCCTTCCTTTGTTTTCCCCAACAGCCATTTAAACACCACAAAGGCAGAAGATATATGAGCCTCCTGAATACAAGGGTTTCATGCTTATGTTGCTGTTGCTAGACCTCAACCATCACAAACAGAAGAAACTATGACAGCTGGACCAACTCTTTGCACGTGAAAGCCAGATACGCCTACATCAGGATCATCCAGTCTGCCGTCACTCAGTGCTGGAGTCACGGCTTCATCTGATTAAAAACATATTCTGCTAGTTTGTGAACTGTCAAGTGGTATTGACCTTTTCACTCAGAAAACAGTGCCTTACTAATAACAGTCTATAGATTTTAAGTACAACACAGGAAAAAAACAAACAACCCACACCAAAATGCACCCAAACCTCTGAAACACAGGTAATGTAATCTACATTTACTCCTAAGTGTACTGTGAAAATGAAAGAAAATATTCATATTCATTTTGACTACTGTATTATCTCTTCAAGGGATCATGTACTATTTTAGGCAAAAGTAGACATCTGTCTGTTGAGAGAAGCATACATCTGAGATTCTCTGGTAAGAATTACGACAGTTCTGCATCTGCTCCAAATTATCAATATCTTAACGAAGGATGCAAGAGTTGTTCTTACATCACCCACCTTCAGACAGCTCAGAAAGTCTAAAACAAGATAAATAAATACTAAAACATAGTCAGACTTTGCACACACAGCCTGAGTGCTATGTAACCTTAGGAGTTGAGGAGGAGGAGGAAAGGAAGAGAAGTTGAGGAAAAAGACCCCCGCTCTGTGGCAGTGTCCAGCTGGGAAGGAAGAAACTAAAAGAAAGCTTGGGTGCCTGTGATAAACTGATGTCGCTGGAACCTTCAGCTTCTCAGTGCATCAAAGGGAGTTTTTTGGCATAAAAGTCTTTTGCCTGCAGTGAGGGATGAAAGGAGAGAAGTGCTGATCCCCAGCTCTCTGAAAGTGTTCATGAGGACAGTACCACAACAGTGGGATTTTCCTGATATTTTGAAGGTTCTTTCTTACTTGCAAGATGATCTTGCCCAAAATATTCGCTTTTGTTGCTTTTTAAATCACCGATGAAGTGAGACTGGCATGAATACCCAGTCTGTCAGATTGCACTAGGAGCCACCCTCACGAAAGGAAAAAATACTTGTCTGAACAGACAGGAATTGCTGACTGAATTCTAAACAAGTTTGAATATTTTAGTAAACAACCATTTCTCACTTTCCTTGGTCTTTACTGCCAAGGAAAAAAAAGTAGTTTGTTTTATATTGCCAAAATGAGTTTACAGCTTTTAAGCAAATCTTTCAGAAATAGGTAATAGCATAAATAATGACAGAAAATTAGTCTTAAAAAAACCCCAACAAGTCTTAAAATTGAAAAAGGGCAACATTATTGTTTACAGAAGGAATATGAAAGACAGGAAGGGGCAAGGATTCCACAAGGGAGAGACTGTATGCCGATATAATGATGAGCTCTGTGCTATTGCAGAGCAGTAGCAGATGCCGCTGCCCCAGCAGGTCTGGGAGAAGGCAGGAGAGTCACAGACTAATAAGATGTTGCAGTAATTTTACTTGCACACATTTACACCCCTCTGAGGACAAAAATGTGGTCAAAGAAGACTCATTGAGAGTTTCTTTTCTTAGTATTTCACATCAGAGTCATAAAGGTGTGATGTGCAGGAAGCACTTTTTCTTCCAGAAAAGACTAGTTGAAAGACTGATGCAGCAACCTCTTTGCTATTCTTTACACTTCTCACGAAAGACCACAGAAAAATCCCTCCACTTAACTATTGTTTCGCACAGAGACGTATACTCTAAGGCTAGTAACTTGCTCGGCTGCTACAAAAGGCTGCTGCCTTATTACTTCCCTTCCATAATATTATCGTACAGCAAACAGTAAATTGCTTCCAATGTATCGCTTAATGGCAAACTCTAGCAAAAATAATGTATTCTAATAATAATATGATTTTGGTTTTTAATATAAGTTTTACATTGGGTCAGTCAGCATTTGGATGCTGAACACCATCTGACATAATAAATATCTGACTTAAAAAAAGAAAAAAAAAGAAATAAAAATGTGAAGTAATAAAGTTGTACATCATTCAGGAAGGTGATTGGCTTTAACTTTTGCCAATACTTGTTTGGGTCTTGTTTAGCTATCAGTGTTAACAAAATAGCTCCAAAGAACAGTTTCTTAAACCATCAACAGCAAATTCACATCAACTGAGAATGAAAAAAATATGTTTTTCAGAAAAAGCATTTCACAGATTGAAATATGCTTTCAGAATGACTCTAAAAATCCCCCCCTTCCCTTTTTTTTCATGAAAAAATGCAGAGATTTTTGTTTAGGAGTTTCCAAACATCATCAAAATTTACTTTATATATAGATAGATTTTTCATTTCTTCTGCTTTTCAAGTGGAAATGCTACCAAACTAATATTCAACCATGACTTCTACTTGCATAATCTTTCATGTAAGAGAACAAAACTTAATTACAAAGTTCAAAAAATATTCTATATTTCTGTTAAAAAGTATTTTACTATTCAGATTGACTATAGGCAATTGAAGACTCCTCTTATTTCAAAATATTCAAAGGTTACAGATGTCCACTGGCCATCAATTTTTATGTGGTTTTAAAATGTGACTAAAACCACTCTCAACATTTTTTCTGTTTTATTTTAGCACAATATGACATCTGCAATATTTGCTGAATGAGGCTTTTAGTCCTTACTCCATTTCTGCAAATGCAATGAGTGTTCTTCCTCCATTTCGAGGATTAATTTTGCAAATGACACTTTAAGCACTCCAAGCACAATGGAAGAAGTCAAAAATAAAACCTACATGGGCAAGAGGCTAGTGCAGATGTGCATGAGTCTCAAATGTGTTTCATTCCTCATGCTGACAGTCTTACGTGTCAAATAAAAAAAGGCCATCATGACCACCACAATGGTAATATTAAGCTTCATCCTCTTCTCCAGCTGGAAGGGCATTCAGATTTACATAATGCAGCTATTTTATCTTTATCACAATTTGCTTGCATGGCTGGGAGATCCGGGCAGAAGGCAGAAATGGTTGGCCACCCACATCTCAAAGCAGATCAACCCTCTAGCAAGGATAATGGAGGCTTCAGAAAAAAAAAAAACAACTCACAATACTGCAAACCTGAGAGCTGCAAATTCTCCCCATTTCCAGCTTAAGGTTTATCTCACATCTTCTTTTGTGCCAGTGCTTTAGCTATTCCTCCCAGTCTTCAGCCTCACAGACTACAGAAACCAGGCTCTGACATAAAAGTATCAGACATCTCAGCTAGCAGAGACTGTCACCGCTCCTTGGGACACAAAGCAAGCAGGACGACAGCTCCAGATCAGTGCCATACACAGGGAGTAAGTGCTACTGAGACAAAGGAATTTCTGCACAAGCAGACAGGGTTCCTCATCATTTTATAGCTCCATGTCATTTTGTAGCTAGCGCAGACCTACATCTTGCAACAGGGAGCAAGACACGTTGCCATAGCAAAGGAAGCAACACCACCTGAGTCTGCAGGAGTCACTGGGCAGCTGGGACGTGCTCATTCTTTTTAAGTAATGTCTGGATGGATTCTTTGATTTGTTTTTGAATCCTTACTCACTGAGTATAAAAAGGCTGATTTACATTTCTCTCATTTTCTAACTAGTTTTATACTAGAAAAAACATGTTAAAAAGTTTCTAACGGGCTGGGCTCTTTTGGGCTTACTCTGGGAGCTGGAGTGAGGAAAAGGAACTGCAGGCAGGGGTTGGGGTCAGGACTCAGTACTCTTGAAGACTGTTTAATAGCCACAGGCAAAAACATCCCAAAGGTCAGTGACGTTCCCCTCTCTATTTTCTGAAAGCAGATGGTGGAAGAGTTTGGAATTAATGGCTCTGCGGTGCCCAGCTTGGCACCAGCTCCCTGCAGAGATGATCAGCCTTTTCTGCTGACAGCCTGCGAGACAGCTCTCAATCCACATGGCAGCATGTGTGCCCAAGAACCACCCTGAAAAATAAAATTTGGCAAGATATATCGTCAAACGTCATCAAGTGCATCAAGAAAACATGATTTCTTGTTTATAGTAGACTTTATTGGGTAATTCTGTCAAAGTCACCAACTCATGTTTTTTTGTACAGTAATTCTAATAAAGGAATGAATATATTGAATCAGGCCCAATCTAGTATTTTTCTCCAACAATCAATGTAGCAACACAAAATATTGCTTTAGAGACACACAGGGTAAAAGCCCCCCCTCTCCCAAGCACACTGGAAAACTAACTGCAAATCTTTATCTTTAGATTCAAAAGCTAGTTCAAGGTATTTTCCCCTCATTAAAATGTTATAGCATTTACTGTTATCTAAAGGTATCCTTACCACCCACAGAAAAATTCAAAGCCTCTAAGGTTTCTCTTCACTCTTGTCATCATAGTGACTTATCAATAATTAGATGCAAGAAAACTAATTCATGCCCATTACTTGCTTTTTTGAAAAAAGTTTTGTCACTACAACATTCTTTTTTTGTTCTCCAAGATAACGTGTTTCCAAGTAAGGATGAAAGATCTTGACTTGGAAAGAAATAGCTCAAAGACAACCTTGGTTACCTAAAGCCATGTCTGCCTTCCCATAAAGGTCTGGGTCCAATGCTGGAGTTAAAAAAAGTTAAATCTTTCTCTTTTCATAGATGATTGAATTAAACCACTACCAG
Organism: Baryphthengus martii; assembly: GCA_013396935.1. NCBI lineage: Eukaryota > Metazoa > Chordata > Aves > Coraciiformes > Momotidae > Baryphthengus > Baryphthengus martii. The sequence goes on along the minus strand of VWZK01007879.1, from coordinate 7,304 downwards.
ATTAGAATGACACTTCTGATGATACAAGTTTATTATTTCTACTTACTTCCCGAAAACTTTGAAGGAGAAAAAAGTAACCCTACGGCTGAAAAATAGGTCTTGCAATGCTAAATTAAAGAAGTTCAATCTACTCAGCTCATAAGGGAAGGATGAAAGGTGAATTGTCATCGAATTTATATGATTACACATGGAAAACGCTTAGAGGAAAATTACTTTCCAGTCTTCCAAACAAAGGCATAAGATTCAGTAGCTGTAAACAGAGCTTAGATGAACAAAACTTTAAAAAGATGACATTTTCTGACAGTAAGAGAAATTAAACTTTGGAATAAATTATCAGAGGGGAATTCAGTACAGGCGAGCAATGTTGCAATGGCACTGCTGCCATGCCCATGCCTGCCTTTGTACCCATTGGTCCAGACCCTGACCTGTGAGCCAACCTTCCAGCCAGCCCTCAGACCTCCCCTATCACCATCAGCTTCAGGGGTGACCACTGGACTCAGGGTTGACGCTGGCTACCATCACCAGCCCTGCCCACCGTGCTCACATGAGGATGGCTACCATGCTGGCCTCCACACAAGCAGCCCATGCTTCCTCCCCTCTAACAAAAGTGTCCCCCCAGTGGTGCTGGTTTTCTGCTCAGTTGCTGCTATCAGATCAGAAGCACCATGATTTTGCAAGATCAAGTATGGCTATGCATTACTATTATACATCTGCCTATACTAGCGATGCGGAAAAGAAATGAGAAAGGTATCACCAAGCCTGGTGACTCATGTTATCCACAGCATTGATGCAAACTGGCCTTTATGTAAAATGACAGCAAAAAAAACAATCTGAATAAAGGCACTTATACTGAGAAAATTCTTTGCTTTGTAGGCAACGTATGCATGCTGCTGTCACACAGCCTCCAGGACAGTTCCCCCCTTCTATGCCACTCTCCTCTTACCTCCCGTATTCTTTGAGAACAACCAATCTCTGGTAACAGTCTGCATGTGTTACCTGAGCTGCTTCCTATTTTTTATCCAGCACATTCATCTGACATTTAGAGTGTCTCCATATTCTCCTGCACAAAAGAGCCAGGTTTGTTCACGAGTGGTACCAGATCTGCTTTCATCAGCAGAAAGATGCACTGAACACAGTGGGAGTTAGGCAAGTCCACAGCAAGGTGATGCACTCTCTGTTCCAGAAAATATTTTTAATGAGAGGAACAGCAATGAACAATGTGCAGAAATTCAGGACCTACCTGTGATCTAGCTCAAAGCCTCCTAGGTCTTCTATACACAAACAAAGAGTTCAGGTTTCTTGGATGTCATCATCCACCAGTTGCTTCTTCTGCTCTCTGCCTCTCTGCAGCCCGCAGAATGCCTTATTTCCCACTGCTGCAGGTACTTTGTACCCCGTACCTGCCTTTCAATGCTGGAAATAAAAGCCGTAAGATGCCGTAGACACTGAAAACGGGATAATATGCAAATCACAGTGTCCAGCAGAGATGTAGCGTAAGAATTTTTTATGACAAAGAGGACTGGAGAAAAATCAATATAGTGCTCAATTTTGGGGGTATTTTAGTTCCCTGAACACTCCCATCCAAAAAAAAAAGCAATGACAAAGTCATCCCAGTAACAGCAAAAACTACTCCTGAAGCCATGGTTAAAAACTGAGTAAACTCACAGATACTCAAATCGGTTGCTTGAAAAACAAAGCATGGTAAAAAACTCAAACATACACTTTTCAAAGCAATCCAGGTATCTGCTCAGCACGTCCCTTGCAGTCCACTACCAATACCTCAGAGTGGCCCTCCCTCTCCAGCATACAAGCTAGGCACTCTGCAGCAGGTCTCCTGGCAGCACTCAGCACAAGGGCTCTGGCCCTCTAAAACTCAAATGCTAATAAAAGAGCAAAGTCAACCCTTACAAACTCATAAGAAACACTTAAAAGGAATCCTAGCATGCCTGACGGGACTATTACACAATCCTTCACGGGACAGTAATTCTGATTATGAATATTAGAGGAACCAAAAATAGGTTATTTTTTTAGTCCTACAGACACAATGTTTCAGAAAGTTATGATTCCTAGTGTCCCAAATTATTTTTTTACTTGTAATTATCTCTGTCATTAGACTGCAGAATTACTCCATATGTGACATACTTAAGTATGCAAACAATTTATCACAATGCAGTATTAGTAAGTAAAATAAACTAGAAAAAAAAATCCTTTTAAGTCCCCTTCTTCTATAATTTCTCTGAAGAACTCCTGGTTGAGCAGCTACAGATAAAGTCTACTACACAGTTTATTACAAGCTCTGTAAAGTACTTCTCTTTCATTTCCGAACCAACTCTTAGAAGAACAGGAGAAGCAATAGAGAAAAACACCACAAGTTTCAAACACCACTAGCAAGATAACACCAATTGAGTATTTGCAGGTTAACAATGGTATGACATACGGTAAGTTGTATAAATACAGCTTTAACATACAGCCAGATTCCCTTTATCTGAACTTCAGGAGAAAAATCAAACATCTCACTGGAAAGAACAGGATGTGCAGTTTTAGGATATTTGGGTTTGTTTCTGGAAATTTTATTTAATTGAAAACTGGGTTTATCAAAGTAAAGTAGCATCAATCTTAATGGTGGGATGGCTACTGCACCTCCGTAGTATCCCCTTCTCCTGGGAGTCAGCTATCAAAGCTGTCTGTGAGATGTTGTCAAAAACTTAGTGCCATTCCTACTGGGAATACAACTAAAAATACCGGTCCAAATTAGAAGTGTGCAGTTAAGTACCTTAGCACATTCCTGCCAGAACAGTGCAGAGCTTCTGCTCAGGTTACATTACCAAGGATCTTTCTGAAGGCCTCCACAATAGTTCAAACTATTTTTGGACTACTGCTTGGAAAACCAAGCAAAACAACAACAAAACCCAACTAAACAAAACAAAAACAACCCCTCCCCTCAAAAATCAAACAAAAAAACCCAACCTGACAGCAAAAGTACTAAAAGGGGCCCATTCCATGAAAAGTACCTCTATCCTTTCATACATCCGTGGAACATACATAACATATTTGACTGTATCCACCTTAACAGAATATCCAATATCCTTTACAGAAGATGAGGTCTACAGACACTAAGCTCCACTGCATTGTCTTCAACTCCACAAACTCTTTTCCTTCCTACTACCGAGAGACACTATTAAAAAAATAAATTATATATTGTATTCATAAATTATATATTGTATTCATTAAATTACTTAAATCTCCTGCCATAGCTGCAGTTGTTTATCTTCTAAAATCTGAATCTGCATATATGACAGTAACAACATTTTGAATAACAGGAGCTGATGCAGGTATCTGACTCAGAATTGCTGAAGAGAGCAGATGTCCTATAATTTCTGTTATTAGTGACACTGTATCGCCTTACTAGCTAATTGTTTTTGCTTTTTTCCCCTAAAGCCCATTTCTGTCAAAGCGATGCTCACACACAAATGAGGCAGTTTGGGCTTTTGGTAATTCAGAGGATGTTGGTGTTTGGCTGGGGAAGGCGACAGGAACAGCTGTGGCTCTGACTACTGGGAAACAGTGGCAACAAAGCCAGCATGGTAACTGTGAACCTGCCACACAGTTTATACCACCGCTGGTGGCTTCTACTGCTCATGACCTACTGCCGTAACTGCTCTTCCTTCTGGGTTTGACAGGGTCAGCTCTGCCTCCACCCTTACCTCTTCGCTTTCCACCTCCCATCAAATGGACACACATCTTGAGAGTTCTAACAGTGATCATTGGTAATATTAGCAATGTTACCCTCACCCATAAATATTCCCTTATTTCCTTTTGTTGTTTTAATGTCATCGTACATCTCCAAGTAACGCCCAAGCCATTGCAATGTCATTTTCAGTGCCACTCTTGATATTGGAGGCTCAGCTATGCAGGGGGCAGAGCATTCCCACCCTCCTTTTTGCATTACAAATGATAGTTTCATGTGGTGGTGTTAGGTCATAGGCTGGACTTGATGATCTCAGAGGTCTTTTCCAGCCTCAATAATTCTGTGACTCTAGTGAGTCGCAGCAGAGAAGTGAGCAGCATCAATTGTACCGTATGCTAAACTGCCCTCTCCTCTAGCTGTGTTGTTGCTGCTCTTCTGCTGCCTGCCAGCAGCAAGTACTCAGATAAAGGCCACAGATTAATTTTAATAACTCAAACAGAAGTATGAAAAACTTCAAAAGTAACTGAATTCAATTTTTCACAAAATCACCTGTGGTGGAACAGACTTCCCTGTCCTGGATTGCTCTGTGAAGAAGCTGATTACTAGGTTGCACCGTGGAAACATTTCTAGACTGCGCCTCAACGGCACCACAAGACCAACAGTATTATATTTTGTTTAGTATGACTGAGGTCTGGTAAGCACAAAGAATGGAAAAACTCACAAGTCAGTCTCCCAAGACCAACACACCTGCATGTACTTGGTACATCTCGATCCTGTACACCAACACAACTGCTTGTACTTGGTACATTCCAACCCTGTATGCAACCACCGGAACCAACACAATGATGTGTCCTCAGCAGGATGGAATTGTTGCCACCCCCCCAGCCCGATCATATCCATCACTCCTGGTCACTCCAAATAGGAGGAGGGGGAAACAAATGTCAAAATTCCCCCAGTTCCCATGGAAAACAATAAGATTGCTGACGAAATCAGTGACCCCAGTGGAATACACAGGGCTAGTTCTGACCAAAGTCAATTATCACCCTATAAATACTGATCCTAAGAAAGGCCCATTGGAGGTCTTCGGGAGCTCAGCAAGTTAAGTCTCGTACCTCCCCCTGAGATGGGACTCCCCTTTGAGTTGGGAAGCCTCTCAGGTTCAAGGCTTGTCTGATGGTAAGGCCGACAAGAGGACCGTCTGCGACAGCGCCGATGAAGGGAAGCATGGTCCGTGACAGCACAAAGGGAAATGTAAGTGTCCGTAACCTCCAAGAATTAGATTGTTAGGTAAGTTAGAGACTATAAAATTACCTACATTTATATTGATATGCCAAATCATACCATCTTGTCTATACACTAGCCTCTATAACCATATATGGCTCTGTATGTGTATGCATGATCTCTTTAATTAGTAATTTGGTTAAGCTTTATGAAAATGTAATATACTCATCCTATTTGACATATTAATGTTAATGATCTAATGCCATCACTGAAATTATTGTTTTGCAATAAGCATAACCCAAATTCCAACATCTCTCTCTTTTCCTATCGTTTTCCCCACATCCTTAGACATAAACCATCAACCAGGTCTGGGACTAGGGGTAGATCTAACCTTATTCTCTGAGGAAGCTCAAAGGAAAAAGGCGTCTATTCCGAACCTTGTGACCAAACGGGAGGGCTTCCCTTTGTCCAAATCATCATTGGGGTCTAAGGTTGGATCTAGCCGCACCTAGGCTCCTCTCTGGAGGAGTTTAGAAAGCAAGGGGGTCCAATCTGAAGCCTTGGAAACTAAATGAAAGGACATTTTCCATTCCTTCCTCTGTATCTTAGACATAAACAGTTGTCAAACAGGAGTGGCTACCCTTTCCCCTTTTCCAGCCACAATCCCCATAAAGACCACCTATTTCAGTCTAAAAATAATCATTTTTATTGTATATTTGTAATCACACCTATTCATTTTTAATTAATTGCCTTGTAGTAAGTAATGTAGCGACCTTGCCATCAATCGAACCTTGATCAACTTTTTGACCTTTTACTAATTAACAAAACAAATTAATAAATTTGCATTGCTGCTTTTATCTGAGCGAAGTGTATTTCACTCATTTTTGCAGCAAATAGAGCCTTGGACAAAGCTCTACATCAAAAGGGGAAAAGCGTCTCCTATACACTCCTCTTGTCCCTGTCACACCACCTCAGAGGATTGCCTGGTTCTACACATTTTAGGATAGAAGATGGCAATTGCTACACTATTTTGTATCACTTTCTCTTTTCCTTTTTCTTCAGATCCTCTAGCTGATAACTACCTCACATTCAAGAGAGATGAGAAGAGGAAGGGAAGAACTTGTTCCCTGCCCTTTATTTCAGAGTTCTGTGGAACACCATCTCTTACAACACTCCTCAGGTGAAGCTCCGCAAGGTGCTAACAAACTGTTTTGCTCACAGAGCCTCAGGCTGGCTGCTCTGGTGATGCCTTTATGCCCCTGCACAGGCTCCTTCTCCACTCCTTGCAGAGGCTGGCTCACCAAGGCAGGGTAAAAACACCTTTTTCCTCCTGTAGAGGTAGGACCATGTCCTGTTTTATGTTAGAATAGAAGTAATTCTGTTCAGTGATTTTAATTTTCAGCTCAGTCTCTTCTAAGTAAGTGCACTTTCTGAGGTTAACAGTATGTTTTCACAGGCAGGACCTGTTTCTAGAAGTGGTAACACTAGATGTTTAGAGTTACTACCAAGGATTAGTGTACAGACCAAGGTCACAGTTAAAATTGTGTACCATGTTGGAGGTGCAGAAAGTAAAAGGCCACACCTACGAAGAGAAGCGGACAGGACAGGTGACCATAAAATGACCAATGAGGGTTTCCATCCCATATATGTCATATTCGGTATGAAGCTGAGGGATCACAAAGGACAAGTTCTCTTCTTTAATGACCAGCATCTGACAAGGACTCTGTCCATTCTGCCTTTGATCCCAATCTATCTGTTCCTGAATCTAGTTCCAGAATCTGGTTCCTATCTACTGCTTGGCCCAGTCTGGGTCGTCCCCAGTGTCTGCTCCACAGCATCAGTGGTGATGGTGATGTAATTGCCATCAGGGGAGTTGGGTTTAATATTGGGTTTGTACATACTTGTATATACTCCATAATATTATTATTTTCATTAAAGCTGTTTTAATTTTCTTTTATAATTAGTAAGTCTCTCTCCCTTATTCCCTTTCTCTTCCCCTTTGGGAAGGGAGAGGGGTTAACAGAGAGCATGTGTTACAGGTCTAGCAGGCTGCCCTGACTCTAAACCCACCACCACTGCTGCCGAGCCCCTGCAGCAGGGCGCGTGTGTCCCATTTGACATGGACCGAGAGGCTCCCACCACAACCCTCTCCCAGTCACAGCTCCCAGACAGAGCAAGCAAATGCAGTACTGAAGCTGCACGACAGGAATTTTCATGTGCGAAACATCACAGGTGATCATTTGGGCTATCCAATCTTGTACTGATTTACTTAGGCATTTTTGTGCATAAGGGATTCTAAATCCAGGCACTCTCAGGGAAGAGATCAGTGCTAAAGGCTTTGCTTTAGCTGCGGCAGAAATGCTCATCAAGATCATAGAATCATAGAATGGTTTAG
>VWZK01007878.1:154737-204649 GCA_013396935.1 Baryphthengus martii | reverse complement strand
TAAATGCCAAGAAAAAGCTTTCAAGTTTGTAAATACACTACTCATATCTAACCTTTGCTGATTGAAGCTTTGTTTTTTTGCATTGTCAGTGTAGGCAGCAATTTGAGTTCACCTTGCAGTCAAGCTTCCTTTCTATAAAGACACCAGCCTGGAAGCTTGAATTTTTATTTTATTTTATTTTTTTTTAACCAAATTCTCAGCATTTTCCAGGTTTGGATTTTTTCATCACCTCTTCTTTAATTTTCCTCTCTACCTTTTACATTTTCCCTTTAAGAGCTAGCTCCCAGTTTTCATGGTAGGATGGAAAAAGGTTAGGAAACAGGGAAAAGAGAAAAAAAGGATTTAAAACAAGTATAAATTTTTCACAAAACTCTCAAGTTCACTCTTAGAAAAAAGAACAAAACCAAAATGCGTAGAAAATTATTTCCTGAGTCATCAACTTTGAAAACTGAATGGAAGACTCTTACAGGGGGAAGGTTGAATAATCCATAACTAACTTGTGGAATTTATTTCCATGGGAGGTTGAGAAGTTCAACCTCAAAAATACATTAAAAAAATAATTTGACAAATTCATGCATAATAAGCTTTTGGTTTAAATATTATGGTATACATAGAACTTCTAGTTCAGAAAGTGCTTAAATCATTGATTTCTAGACATGATACCGAAAGTGAGACAGCTATTCCAGAGGAAAGACATTGTCTACTTCTTTTACTTGTTACATTGCCTTACAAAATACCTAGTTCTGACAACCATTGGAGACAAAATACAGTGTTAGATGGACCTCTTGCCTGATCTAGTCTAATAACTCTTGTTTTTCATGCTCGTAAATGCGAAGTGACAATGCATATTAACACATTTCATTTGGCTTGATTTTTAACAGTTACATGAGGAATTCAGTGCCGAAGGAAATTTTCTAATTTTAACAGAAATGGCTACCAGTCATGTGCAGGTTCTTGTGGAATTCACCAAAAAACTACCAGGTATATCCAGTGTGTTGGGGCGAATTTTATTAATGCAATCTTTACATGCCTTTCAGTTTCCATTTGGCAATTGTTGATGCCTCCTTGTCTGACATATATGCATTCTTCAGACACCTTCTAAAGAGAAGGAGCTTTGTGCTCAGAGGAATGATATGTCGAATAATTCAAACTCTGTCGCTGTGAAATCTGTCGCTCTTTACCTATTGACAAACAAAATACTCGGTGACAGGATTGTGTCTCTAGAGAGATTTGATTTTCATATATCACTGCAATGTTAAATAGTCTGCTTCTAAATTACCACTAACACTCGCTAGACTCTGCTTCACTCTCGTTGCTACCTTTCTAGCAAAGCCTCTAGGTCATGACATCCACTGAATTTTAAGTCCTAAATAAGAGATTACCCTAGTTGGTGGCACCAATATTTATGGTCCTTGCATGGTGTGTTATGGACAGACAAAAAACCCCTGAGTTTATTGTTAATATATTATATATAACNAGCCTCTAGGTCATGACATCCACTGAATTTTAAGTCCTAAATAAGAGATTACCCTAGTTGGTGGCACCAACTAGCCATGGTACAGGTTCCTTGTAATTAAGGAAGGTGCAATGTAACTCTTAGCTGTATGAAAACATTATTTTCCTATCACTTTCATCATATTGACCCTTCCTCTGTGTGCTTTACGGCTTGCTTCAGAGCCTAGCGCTGCAGTTGTAACTAGATTTGTTATGCCAACTGGAATACTGGCTCACAGGAAATGATGGAAGGAGCTTTGTAATTGACTAATCTACTATTTTCAGTGTCGATGTAGAGTACATCTTGGCAGGATTTATCACTTTTTTTGTTTCATTCTTTACTTTATATTTTTCTGGGCTTCCTCACAGAATCAGGAGGTGGGTATAAGGTGGGTACCTGCACTGGCAAGTATGAGGAGAGCTTCCCATGAGCTTCAGCTCCCTGTTCTTCAAAGAAGCAGCTGTGTATTCAAACTACCAAATTTCTCCTGATTTCTTCAGTGGGTTTTAGAGTCTTTCTCCTCCAGAAACATAAATATATATTTAAATCACAGCAGGAAGCCTCTACGTAAAATACTGTATCAGTCCAAAGGCAAGGTGAAATATTTAAAATTAGATGTTTCAAATGATGATTTTTGCATGAAAAGGGCTGAAAGCAGCATGGCAGTGGGAAAGTCATATAGAGAGCTTTGGTGGAAACATGGTAGAAGATATTAGAGAGCAGCATCAGGCTATACAAAATCCCCACTATTGGTTATAGCATGCCACTAGATTTTGCTTATTATGTTCCTCTTAAAGTATCACAAACACTGAAACACAAGTCTAATTCTCATAAACTTTGGTGAGGTCCAAATCTGTGTAATTTTCTGGAATCTGGGTTTCAATTTTCACAGCGTTTGGCAACCCTACTGACATCAACATCAAGGTTACACAGATGTGTAGCACCTCACATGCACGAACCACAGGACAGAAAGTAGAGGGAACTTTCTGTTGCTGCTTTACTTATCTCTAACACCTCCCCAGGCTTCCAAACCCTTGATCATGAAGATCAGATTGCTTTGCTCAAGGGCTCAGCAGTAGAAGCCATGTTCCTCCGTTCAGCTGAGATCTTCAGCAGGAAACTTCCTACAGGACATACTGTCCTTTTAGAAGAAAGAATTCGCAATAGTGGTAAGTATCTTGCTTAATAAGGAAAAAACAAACCACACCATGGCACTTGTGTGTCACTATTTTGCCCTTGGAAAGCTAGTAAAATTGTTTATTGGCACTGAAATGGGTTTATCTGAATGCTGTTCTTTATATTAACCGTAAAAAATCTAACTCAGCCTTGAGTCTAAAGATCATAAGATAAAGGTATATTTAGAAATACTTTCGAAATATTATGAATAATGCTATATCAAATAAACCAAGTGTAAGTCTCTAATGATAAGAACAAAAGAATGATGAAGAAAAAAGTAACAAAATGTCAAATTATTCACTTGAAATATCAATATTTATGGTTTTAAAGGCAATCACTACAAGAAGAAATGAAAAAAAAGATTTTAGCATGTTACTGGACTGACGAGAATCATCTATTGGTAGGGTCAGTTTGGTAAAATTGAATCACACTGTACAAGTTGTATAGAATAATTATAAACATGACATGTTCTCAGTACATTTTCTGCTTCTTAAGGTAACTCAAAGGCTCCATGGTTATGAAAAATTCTACTGGTTCGAGACATAAATCTTAATAATTATGAAAAGTCCAGTAGGGCTGGATATTGTTTGTTCCTTAAAGCAGGCAAGGTCGTGCTTTGCATTGCTATTTATTCTTTGTGCTTCACTGATGCAATACCTCAATATTGTTTTGCCTATTTCTGTATTGACCAGCAAACTTTATCCAACCCTCAGCTACCTGTCATTTAAAATTCAAATGTAAAAACAATACTGAATCAAGAGTCTGCCTATATATTCTGGCTTCTGGTCTTCCTTTTTAATAGAAGATACGGAAGAACATTTAACCTCAATACTAGTCATAGAAATGGGCTTGAACTCAGTTCTGAACTCTCAAAATCAGTAACGTGAAGGTGTTACTGATGTATGCAAAATTAGGCCAATACTTACATATTTGAACCCTGAAAAGGAGTTAGGAAACCTGAGAATAACTCTCTTGCAGAAGGTATGTATTTGATTTGGCTTAGCATACTCACATCTAGGTTTATATTTTGTAGTTTTTAATATTTCTTTCATTGTGATTTATAGTAAGAAGCTATTGTTTGATTGACCAGAAATGGTGACTTCCAGAGTAATATAAATGGCTTCTGCTCCGGGTTCTGCAGGCAGAGAAGTATGCCAAGGAGGCCAGAGATATTTCATGGAAACTGAAATGAGTCGTCAGTGATTAAAATATCTTCATTAAGAGATTTTCTATAGGATTACAGCCGAATTTTTTTATAAAAATAAGTCTTATTGAAATTAATCCATATGAATACATGATTACTGAAAGGCTCTTTCCTCTAATCTATACAATGAGTACCAACCTTCTTGTTCAAGGTGTCAGTTATTCATAAAAAAATAGAAGCAGGAAATACTTTGATCCAGAACATTACATAAGCTATTACGTCATACCAATAATTTTTCCTTATGCATAATTTTAAAATAGCCTTTAATTCTCTGTAACTATTGAGTCCAGATGAGATGCATTATTTTTTTCACATTTGTATAGACATAAAGATAACATTTTGTATAATATGACATTGTATCCTGCTGTAATATTATCTACCCGTCATGAAACAGATTACAAAAAATAGTCATTTCTATAGAAGAAAACTTCAAGGCAAGTAACTATTTGAAATATGGTATTATTTATTCCAAAGGAAGATTTCCCACAATTCTTTTTCTCTGTGGGGAAGAAAACCTCCAAAGTAAATTAAAAGTGAGTTCTGGATCAGAACAAAACCTAGGCTGAATAGTTCCCAAGAAATGAAACACAATAACTTTTTTAGTATGTATATATACACACATATACATTACTGTTCTCGGAAAAGGCTCCCTAAACCATCTCTCAAGTCAGGATCAAGTTTGGGATAGAAAAGGAAATACTGCAGCTAGAATCTCTCCCTTCCTGTATTACAGGAAGATTATGTATTATCCAGCTTACTTGCTGCTGGCTGCATTCATTCCTTCCATTAATAGACAGAATACAGAAAAAAATATTCTTTCCCACGTATTCTACTTCTCCACCTTGTGCAAATTCAAGCTTACTTAAAAATATCTTCCTTGGCTGCACTTAATGGGGCTGTGACAGTGAACAACAAAAGCAGCTTGTAAATCTTTGCATTTGTAGCAGCGTTAATTGTTGCTACCAATGCTATTTAACTGTTATTGCTACTACACAGATCCAGAAGTCACTCAAAATTTCCAGTTTCTCTCATTTGGGACTGAAATTGCTGCATGCCAGTGTATCTGTCAACCTGGTAATGTCCCTCGTATGAAAAGGCTTAAACGTGTTTTCAGTACAGGTAACTAACTGCCTGTCAGTTACTGGTCTCACTCTCTTTGCAATGAAAATACAAGCAGATTGGTTTATAAGAGGGAGGATTTCTACTAGGAAGGTTTGACCCTTTCACGTTCCTTGAGTGCATATCTTGGTATTCACTGAACTTTCATAGGAATACTGTTTCATCAGCACATAAGATACTAGATTTTTTTGTTTGTTTGTTTTTACTTTGAGTCTGCCTTGGTGCAATTTTTCTGCACATTTTTTATTAGTTTAGGATATATTCCAGAATTAAACATTTAGGCAAATGAAACAATATCAAATTGTTTAAAAATATCTACTACTGAAACAGCTTATTTTTGTAGCTTAAATCGTAGAAATTTTCATACGTCTTGAGTTTAAAGAAAATGGAAGAAAGGCATAAGAACTATTCTGTTACCATAGCTTACACACACAGCTTTCAAAAATATTAAACATGCTGTTCACACCCTTGCATGTCATAGGACTCAACATCAGGACTCTAGATTGAGTAACAGACTGTACCAAATGTGGCATTAGAGCAGAAATTTAGGCAGCCTCTTCCAGCCTTAACTAGTAAGGACAAATCTTACTAAAACCTGCAGATGGCCATTATCATGTTACAGACTAGTCCAAGAGATAAGATTGGTCAGAAGAGATTAAACTGAAGACAAAGAAGAAAACCCAAGAGAATTACACATAAATTTGGAGCTAAGAATGTTTGTTTTCACGTACACTCACTCAATAAAAAATAAAAAAAATAAAAAAAAGAAGACTAAATGCAGCAAACTGAAACGTCCTGCAAAGACAATAAAAACAGCAGAGGAAATGCAGTGATAGTTGAGAAATTAAATTTATACATAATGAATGAAGAAGAAGCATCAGGATTATTCATGGCTCCTAGTGAGGAGCCACTGTCAGGCCATCAGCCATAAATTATTGCTGTTAGTCAGAACTTCTGTCCACATATTTTTAGTTGCAGACAAATGTCTGAATGTCACATAAGACCTATTGTCAAGCCTTGATGTCTGCATCCATAACACCAGGGAGGGCAGTGAGGATCCTGCCTAAAAGTCTCAAGCTGTCCAGACTTCTGTCACCCACACCATGTCCACTTCAATGCTGCTCTCATCTATTAATATTTATGCTTTTCCCAGCCTGACTGTATGGAACGGATATTTTTTTTTTTCCTGATAAAGAAGCCAGCGATTTGGTGGTGATGACCTTTGAGCATTGCCAGCTTTCGTTTTTATTCTCATGCTGATGAGATGTATATTTATTTCTTAGCTTAAGCGTATTGCTCCAGTCCTGGTACATCTCAGTGACTGCCTTTGTTTGTGCCCTGATGGCCTTTCTCCGTAAGGTGTTATGAAAATTCTTTCATTAGCTGCTCCTGAGCCTGAAACCCTCTCCTACTTGCTCTAATATTGAAACTTAATGAGAAATACAAACATCTTATTTAATGTTAATGAGAGCTTGTGCCACTTACTCCACTTATTTGATGCTTCACTATGCGTACACCACATTGTGACCGGCTCATTCTGCGAAAGGCTGATATTCTAGTAATTTAATGCTTAGTTTCTTTCTGTTATTTTGAAAGCAAATTCTCCCTATTATCAAGCAGTATAATATTTCTTAAAAACAGTGTTGAGATACTAAATGTTTTCTTAGTGAGCATTTATAGCTTGTTTTCCTATGGACGCTGGTTATCAGCTGTCATGAAGAGACACAGATTTTTATTTCAGAATTTTATTCTACAGAGGAGTTCTACTAATTTCATTATTAGGGAATACGATGCTACCTGATGTGAACAGAAGTGGAAGAGTCTGGGCCCAAATTTTCAGTTGGCAGCAGGACATGTGATATTGTGAAATATATTGTTGTCTTCCTGGACGGGTTACAGGTGCTGAAGTACAGTGAGATCTAAGGAAAAAAAGAAATAGACACAGTTTCAAAGCATTGGCAAGAGGCCACTTTTTGCCCTTGAATGTGGAATATAAAGTTCCCATTGATTTGACCAAGGGACTCCTGTATCCAAAAGCAAAATTTGACACCAGAACAATAGATACCTAATCACTTCCATTGTCTCTGGCTTTTATTATTTAATTATTAGTACTGAGTAATGATGGTGCTTCAAAACCTCACTGTGCTGGGGCTTGTGCAGAGAAACAAAATGAACTCATCTTCACTGCCAAGTCCAAAGTGTCTAATGCTCCAAATGGTCATGTGCATCCACCCAGAAGGAGATACCATTCTGTGATTTGACCCAAAACTGGCACATTGCCCAAAACCTTTAGAAATTAGGACCACTTTAAATTGCAGTGTATAGGAAAGAGCTTTTCTGTCTGTGTATGGTTCTCCACAAGCTACCCTATCAAATTAGCCAGCATCATGTTCCTGAACTACAAATGAAGTTGCTAAAAGTGCTGAAGTTGTATATGTAGAGTTAATTTATACCCATGAGAACAGCAATTCGGGTAGATGAAATTGTGAAAGATAAGATGTAATTTTGTGAGTAATTAATACATTTAATTTTCATACAACAGCTATTAATAATACCCTCAGTTTCATATCTAATGGCACCTCCATGTTTATCAAGAAAAAAAGGACTCTTCATCCATATTAATCACACAATGCTAGTTACTGTTAATTAGTAATTACTCTCAAGCTTTCTTCTTGCAATAGATTATTCAGTTTTACTGAACAGCCAAAACAGAAGGGAGAATACAGTCTGAAAAAGCTGGCAATACTGACTCGATATCACAGTAAAAACATCTACTCCAGGATGACATTAACGGGGTAATTATTTATGGCCTGAAATTGCAAGCCTTTATAAGTACTTTTATAAGTACTTATATACTTTTGTACTTATGTACTTTTATAAGTAACAGCCATATTACCTTCAGAGAGAAATTATAGGGACAAAACCCTAAAAAAGGCAACGTCTAAAACAATGCTGTGTTTTAAGCTACAGCTTGGAATGAAATTGTCCAAGGAGCAAGGGGTTCCTGAATGGGTTTAATTCCACTCCAGTCTAATGCTGCAAGGCTGTACTCAGTAAAGCTCATATTTCCCATTGACTATGCTGGAGTTTACAGCCAGTCACACATGAACCTAGCAAAATCAATCAAACAAACTGAAGGATCTTCTGCAGATGATAAAAGCTGGGCTGGTGGTTTAGGTAGAAATCTCTGTAATTCAGGAGGACGCACAAAGCAACACGAAGGAAAGGCGTGGTTTTATTGCCATAATGCTGCGTGAAACAAAAGTTTTCAAACTTTTTTGGAAAAGAAGTTAAGCAGGAGGTTCTATTAACACTAACCAGGAAGTTCTGTCAATCTGACACAGTGCTGTGCAGGGCTCTAGTCTGATTTAAATATAGAGGGATAGATGGAACTAACTTTTCTCTTCTCAATGAGGTCAGAAATACAATTTTATCTATTGGAATTTTTCCACTATTAGAGTATGATTTATAACAATGACATTTGAAAAGTCAAAGAATTCATTTCTCCTCTAGCCTTTCCAGTTACAAGCACCAAATTGCCTTTAATTCTTTTTCTGATAACAAGAATTGAAGTGACAACATCTTGTACAGTAGATAAGGAAAAAAAAAATAGCAAGAACTATAAACATCTGTTTCCTGCTTTTTACTTTCTGGTGGAGCTTATTAAATCCAAACTGAAGCATTTTCAATCACATTAGAAAACAGCCCCCTCTTGTGATAGAACAGCGGTTTCTGTAACATGCATACAGGATGACGAAGTAACAGGAAAACTCTAGCACAGATGGAATGAGGGAAAGATTAGTAACCAGGAAAAAATTCTATTATTTCAGTCTCAAAATTGCTCATTTTGTATGGTTTCGTTCATAATTGTTGCGACATATATCTGTTTAAAGATTTCAAAATTCTATTCTCTTTACTAAAAGCAGTAAATCAGTAGTATTGCTGAAACATTCCTTTTAACTCCCTTTCACTTGTTCCATTTTGCTTTATTTCTCTCTTAGAAGTACAGTAATGCAGAGAAGCTCTCTGCTGAAGTTTCATTTGCGTCCACATCTATACTAATTTTTTGCTTCACCCATCCGTGCTTTACTTTCTTAATATCAGATTATAAGCTTTCTGGGGCAGGGATTCTTTTACTGCATGCTGATACACTGCCTGGACCAGCAAGGACCTGAACTAGTTATTCCACACCCTGTTCACCAGCATCATTTTCATCCCACTTCTGCTACATTGACAGTAGGACTTGAAGAGCTTTGTGACAAGCAAACCAGTGAATTCATCCAGCTGAAAACTAACCTAACCCACCCCTCCAAAAAAGAGAGAAAAAAAAAATCAAATTATGAATATGAGAAACAAATGATGGGAGTCTTAGTCACAACCCACATCCTCCCTTTTCTTGTCTGCTGCCAAGACAGTTGTGCCTAGCAGCGTGATACTGAGCACAGAAACTTCTAAAAATATCCAGTTTGTCTTGGACTTTTCTCATGTCATTGCTGAGCTATTCACTTCCACGAAAGGAATTTGTTTGTTTTGCTTTACAGCTCAGCCGACATATTTTTTTTTCCTGTTTCTAGATTCACATAAACTTTCAGACTTTGGTGTGTCACATATATGTGTGTGCTATTTCCACGTGCCACATTGTAAGGAACTTTAGCATTCAGAACTGTCTGAGAGATGCAGTTCCCCAACAGTTAGCAATAATGAGTGTTCAAAATTTTAAATACTTAACACCGATGACTAACTACATAAACCTCACAGCACATCAGATGCTATGACTAGTGTTTGCGCTGTATAAAGCAAACATATATCCGCTTAATTGCCTTAGACTCTTCTCAGTAGTACTGAACCTGTAACCAAAGCAAGACTTGTGGCTTGTGATCTGAAGTGAGAATAGGTTGCTCATGTCACATGTTTAAACACATCATTCAGCCACAAAATAAACCACACCCTGCAAGACCACACTGTTGGGTCACATTGCTATTCCACTGACCAAAGTAAATTCTCACTGTCACAGAAAAATGTGATTGTTTCATAGTTAAGTCAAGTGACTTCATGTTTCCTTACTTTGAGTTCCACCTGCTGAGTTTCATTTTGAATTTCCCCTCTTGGAGGCACTCCAAACCTCACCAGACCTGGACTTCAGCTTCATGTGTTATCGAACACTCATACTGCATTATTTTATGTGGTTTCCACACCAAGTTTTAAAGGTTTCTCCTAGAATAATGCAAAATTAAGAGTAAAAAGACAAGAAATCCCATGGCCCTCATCTGTGGCAACAGAGGAGGTTTCCATTCTTTCAGCCAAGGAAGGCCAAAAGGCTCTTGCTGCAGAACCAACGGTTTGGATGTCTACACCTCATCGGTGCCACTACTTCAGAGCTGCAGGCAGATGTTGTCAACAGTTTAGCAGTTGCTCTGAGTGACTCACACACCATTTGAAAAAAAAAATATTGATATCACAGGACCTACTTCTCTTTTACACCAAAAAGCAGAATGTAGTACATCTGTAATTTAAGGCCAAGCAAGAACATTGTGACCTGATGACAAAGTCAGGAAGAGGAAGCCCCATCGGCATGTCCTGATTTGGTAACACAAAGGGTTTTGCGGATAGCAAAAGTATCACATGATCCCATCCTTAAACTGGGATGGATTTTAATTATTTATGGCTCTGTACTTTATCATACACTAGTTTATGTTTTAAGGTAGTTGTAGTTGCAAGCAAGTTAATCTTGGACTACAGGTAATCCTAGACCTAGCTAAAGTTTCAGGCTACATAAAAGGAGCAATTAAGTCTCTTTATGGAGATAACTGGAGCAACAGCCCAAGGCAGTTAGCTGTAGAGTAGTGTTAGGCTAGAATTAAACCATACATCCTGAGATATTTCCATATATCCAATGTAAAGATAGGGAACGTGGGGACTGTTTTGCAAGCTCTGCATCCAGGAAACAGCTAAAACACTAGCAGAGAGCAAGACAAACATGTATGAGACTCATCCTGAAGAGCTCGATGGACAAACCTGTAGAGGAAAAGGAATTGCTTGAAAGAAAGACTTTGAAATCACGTGAAAAGAAAGTGCCAGCACTTGCCTGTTTCTACTCTGGTCTGGAAAACCAAGGCTGTGCTTTTGTAACTACTTGTCTAGTATTAGGGCAGATTTGTGTAGTAAATGTCTTCCCACCAAGATAGTCAAAGTTTCAAAGACTAAATAATTGCTCTGTGGCAATAAATCAGATTATTTCAATAATGAAAAAACATTATAACTTTTTTTTTCCTCTCACAGGTATCTCAGATGAATTCATAACTCCCATGTTTAATTTTTATAAAAGCATTGGAGAGTTGAAGATGACACAGGAAGAATACGCACTGCTCACAGCCATAGTTATCCTGTCTCCAGGTAACTTCTAATACAGAGTTAAACATCAGTGGTTTTGGAAAGAAAGTAGTGTGATCTGAGACTCGTACGAACTTAATTCTACATAGAGCAAATGGGCATACATGCTTATTCAGTATATTCAGTTGTTCAGAAAACAAGCACAAAAATCCAAACTCCAAATGTCCTGCTACACCATTTGGTTTTGCATGCAAGGGAAAAATGTGCCTAAACACCCTGCTTAAAAAAAATTGCTGGTATCTCCTCACTGCTTAGCACAATAGACTTCTTCCTTCAGAAAATTGCAGATGTGGTTACATGCACATCACTACAGACCATTGTGGAACATCACATTTTTTAGAGGGAAACTGAGAAACCCTATAACTTAGACTGAAGAACGGCAATGAAGGTCTTCAGCCATTATTGAACAAACATCGACTGTCAAGGGCAGGACAGTAGCAAGTTGCCCTCTTGACTACTAAAGTGTTGGAAATTGACCTTTCAGAAGTATCAGCACAATAGCATCTCAGCTCTGATTACGGGCTCTGCTGTAAAAATTAATTCTTTGACAACACAAAACTTACAAGTTCTACCTACAAAATACAGCAAAATTGTATTGTGCTTCAAACTGTCTGTCATAGCAATGGGAGAAGCCTGATGCTTCAGGATAAAAGATAGACACTGACGTTTCCAAAGCAGGTTTCATGAAGACAGGAAGGTTAAGCAAGTCCATTGCTCTTTGATTTAGTGTGGCTCAGGGAGTTTTTTTACACCAAAAATTTCAGTGACCAAAAGCCCCATCCTCCTCTTTTCCTCCCTCTCCAAGCACTCAAACATATATTTCCATATGAACAAAAAAAACTCCGCTGGCCCAGTTGTACTACACCTCCAAGAACTTAACATTATGCTGCTTGGTTCTTGTGATGCACCGCAGGACATACTCACTTGCAGAACTGCATTGTGAGATGATGATACAACCTCAGAGAAATATTCCTGAGTTATAGTGCTTCAGTTTTTGCAAAAGTTGAAAATTTCTTCTAGCTAGGAGTGGGAAGTTGGCATGAAAACATCAAACCAATGTTAAGCATTTTTATTCCCTTTTAATTTGAAAAGAAATATCCTTGGTAGGTGTAAACATCAGTGCCCAGTGTAAGTAACTGAAAATTTTTATATTAATTTATCAGTGTAAATATTTACATTGTATCAGAGAGTACATTTGCTAAGTACTTCTTTTCTTTTAAAATCATAACCAGATCGACAATATATAAAGGACAGAGAGTCTGTGGAAAGGCTTCAAGAACCCTTGCTGGATATTCTACAGAAATGCTGCAAACTTCACCACCCAGATAACCCTCAACACTTTGCATGTCTTCTGGGCCGTCTTCCAGAATTGCGGACATTTAACCATCATCACGCAGAGATGTTGATGTCTTGGAGAGTGAATGATCACAAATTCACACCTCTTCTCTGTGAGATCTGGGACGTGCAGTGATGGATAATTTTTATTTTATTTTAGGAGAAATATCTTCTTAAAGGACCACATAGCATTTATTTTCATAGGAAAATATCCCACAGTACATTAAATTTTCTTTACTGCATTTTTATAGAAATATGCCATGGATTAATAAAAGTAATTTTATTCACTATACACAGAATATTATGTAGATACCAGAGCTGCACATGTGAGCATAACTTTCTCTGTATTTATATTCTCTGATCAGAACAAGCCCACCAGCTTCTCAGAGGAACCCTGTTAATTCCTGCTGCAATTCAGCTGACTGCAGTTACAGTTCCTCTTGATAAATGGGGAAATGCAGGTTTCCATTCATATTTTTTCATTGCAGTATTTTTGCGCTTGCCCTCCATTAAAGAATATGTTCCAGATATCCACACTAATAAACAAGCTGAAATGGTTAATGCCATAGTAATTTGCTGTTCGACTCTGGATTGTGTTCATGTAAGATGTGCAAGATGTTATTTTCTCAGAAGATGAAAAAATATGTAATGGAGAAAAGACATGCACACAAAAGGCCCCTTTTTCAGGATGTAAGCATGTAACTTCATTTGCATTACTCTTTCAAAGTAAAAATTTTTCAGTATCTATACTTTGTAAAAGCGCTTCAGAGGTTATTCTGCTTTACGATTTTGATAGCTGGTGCTTTGTGACTGAAAATGAACAACATGCAGAAACAGCTGTATCTGAATGCTCTGTGAGGCGGTGTGGGCTTCCTGACGGCAGTCTGTAGGCGCGGGGTGGGCCGTTTCTTTGGGACACCGATGAGCCCACCATGCCGGCCTCCAAACCCTTGGGCGCACAGACAACTCTTGGTCCTGCTGTGAAAAGACCTTTTCGGGTGTGACCATCTCCGCTTCCCCTGCTCGCCCTGCACCCAGCGCCCGAGACCAGAGCCACCGCCGCTGCCCCGAGGAAGCAGAACTGCTTTCAAACGCAGCTAGAGACACAAGGAGAGGACCGCAAAGAGGGGGCATTGAGGTCCGAGTTTTCACCACAGCCGAAACGGTCCCTGGGCGGGAGGGCCATGTGCCGCAGCCCCGAAGCGAGCAGCCCCCTGGCCGTGCCGCTGCAGACGGGTGGGACACCGAGAACGGACAGGGGCGGCCTGGCAGTCGCTGGGGCCCGTGACGCCGCGCCTTTCAGCGGTTCAAAGGCCGCCTCCTGGGAGGAGGCCGGAGGGGCGGCTCCGTTACGCAGAGCCTTCACCCAAACCGGCGGGAAGCTCCAGTGGAGACCCCCGAAATGCCCCCACATAAATGGGTACAGCAGAAAGCCTTGGAGAGCTCCAGGGCACGCTTGCGGCAGAGGCCGCCGGCAGCTGACGGAAGGACCAGGTGCGGCGGGCACCGCCCCACCCCGCCCCGCGGGCGCTGATTGGTCCTTTCNGTGGGGTAGGTGAGGGGCGTCCGAGCGGCGGCGGGGCGGCCCCGCGTGGGGACCGGGGCGCTGCTGCCGGGTCCCACTTGTGTCAGTGCATCGGGCGCTAAGCTCCGGAGCGGTGGCGCTCGATCTGTTACGCCGTGTCTATAGGCGCAGCTCTGCAAAGGGGTGTGAGCATCGCACGCCGCGGGGAGCCCCGTGCAGCGGGGACAGACCCCTGTTACTGCGAGCCGCTCGGTCACCCTTCCAGGGAGGGGCAGCAGCTCCCGTCAGGCCGAGTTGGCTTCTCTAGCGTGATTGTTCGAAGTGAAGAGCCCCGAAACTTACCCTGGGGAAGGGAGAGGGGACAGGTTTTTGCTTGACGGCTTTTTGCTCGACAGCCTTCAAACCAGTCTCTCCTGTGCCTCACGCAAGTGTTTGAGGATGCAGAGCTGTTTTTGTAGGAAATGTGCCCTAGTGCTCTCGGCTAAAATACTCATTCGTATTGCTTAGCAAGCCGAAAAGTGTCTGGCTGTTTTCCTTGCCCAAATGCTGGCTGTGTTCCAGGGATGCTGTGTGTCACCTTTGGCATAGTACCAGATCAAGACATGGGAAAAAATCACGTGTATACCTTTAGGACCTATAAGGCATAGCTGGCCTGTGCATTTGTAATTCTAAATATACTGGGTGGGTCTTTCATAATAAGACAGAATTTTACATTTAAGTCATAATAAATTCCTCCTGACTATGGCTAGCCTGTTTCCCAGGCATGAAGCAATGCTCCCCTCAGTGTTACTTTGCTGGAAGAAGTGTAGGGTGGAAATGGGAGAGAAGTGTTTGTGAACTTGAGTGGCAGGGGTAGCGCTTCTCCTGTTAACCAACCTCTCCCCAAACTGGATGCTCTTGTGGTAAAGGAGCCGTCTGCACGTCTCCTGTGGGAGATGTAAGCTGTTGAGATGAAGTGCTCCTCCCTGATTTCAAGTAGGTTTCTCTGCCCTGACAGGTGACTCCAGAGCCTATGTCACCCTTTTGATAGTGGACGGTGGTGTCGCTGCTGTGTGCGCTGTCACCATGAGGCACAGAAAGGCAATCCCCAAGGAGAGCAGTCAGTGTGCCCTAATGTAAGGAGTTGGTTGCCACCTTAAACCACTTCACCTTGGACCAACTAGTCTGGTTCTTTCTCTTTCATGCCTCTGAGGCCTCCCCAGGGAAGCAGAGCTCCTGCTGACTCAGTAATGAAACAAAAGGGCTCTGTAATTGCTGTAGTGACAGAGAGAGTAGCGCTCTTTGGATATCTGGTGTTGTACCTACCTAATTTCTTCTGCATGTTGCGATATGTGTACCAAAAATATCTTGGCTAGCCTGTAGTAGGTTTCAACAGATACTAACCTGACAGCTTCTTTCATTTCAGTGTGTTTAAAAACATGAGTTTTCATAGGTACTGTCAAGACTAATTACAGTTTCCAGCTGCTCTGAGTTGGTCTGTTGGGTCTGCCTTTGGATGTTGATGGAATAGAAGATGATGTGTGATATATCTTAAATATAGGGTGAAGATGTAAAAGTGTTTCTACCCAAGGGTTTTTTTTACTGAGTCTGTGAAGCCAAGGTTTTTTAATGAATCTGTGAATCCCCTTAGGTTCCACTTAAGCTACATCAGTGGCTGCTTCATCAATGTTTTAGGCATCTGTGGAGTTGTGGATTTTATTTTATATTTTTTATTTCTTTGTAAACTGTGCAGTTAAGTAAAATGGAACTTGGATTCTGTTTACAAGCCATTCTGTAGCACAAGATAATTAGTGTAGTGTGTCTTCCTGGTTGGGCCCCAGTGAATGATCTATAAAATCTGATGGAACTGGTACTAAGCAGGCTATCTTGTGTGGCATCTAAGTGCATGTGTTTAGCACCTGAAGTGTTTGCATGGAGTACTTTAATATCTGCTGGTTTTGCTGTTTCTCAGATTGCCTGAGGGCAAAGTGGTGGGTATCTCGCTGGAGAGGTCTATGGTCTTGCAAGGCTGTCCTGGGTGGATCATGTCTGGGGTGTGTCTGCACCCCCTTTCTTGAGTAATGCCTGTCCCTATGCCACCTGTCAGTAGACAGGTACATTTTTCTAACCTCTCCTTCCTGATGTTGATCCATAGCTCTAGTCCTTTATTGGAGGTTTGGCAGTCAGCCAGCCAAAGGCAGCTCCTGCCTTCCCCAGTATATCATTTGGTGCTGACTGCCTGTCTCGCCGTAAATCGGTGTCGCTGTATTGATCCAGCCAAAGGTGCTACCAGGCAGAGTCATTCCCCTCCTCCCATCCCAGGGAGCCTGTTGGCAGCAGAAGTGCTAGTAGAAATGCGATGAGTTTTGACAGTGATGCTGGCAGTGAGGGACCTCTGTGTTTGCTGAGCTTGTACCTGGACTGGTTGCTCTCATGGTTGGATAGTGCTTGCAGGTTTCTGGTGCTTCTGTTTTAAGGGGTGAAGCAGGTAGAGAGCACTCCTAGGGACCTTGGGGATATCAGCTGGCCTGGAAATGCCATGACCTGAGGCTATGTATGGAACATGTACAGTCCATTTTCATTCTGGCATCTTTTCTTTCACAGCTATGATCCTTGAACACCAAATGCCAGTTGAATGAAAGTGAGTTGATAAAACTGGCATGTGTAGAAACTGATACAGTTCTACCTGGAGCTGCCTGAATTCCATATCTATTACTTGCTCCATTCATTATGCACATTATGTCTTTTTGATGCAGGGAATCCAACTGGTTTTAGAAGTCAAGATTTGGTTATGACTCTGCCTGGTACTGCAGTATTTGTCTTGCCACAGCACCTTCTGCGCCTGCGCAGGCTAATTACTTGAAGGTGGCAGACTTCTGGGTCTTCTCATCCTCTTCCTCTCCCTTTAAGTGATAAGGCTACATTAATCTGTGTTCCCTTCAATCTCAGAGCTGGACTGTTTGGGATCTGAAAATAGGTAATTGTTACTATATTAATTTTTCAACTCAAAATCCATGCAGGTTAGTCTGTATCATCAGAGGATTTTTTTTTGAGTGTTGTTCAGATGCCCTGAAGTGTAGCCATTTGACTTTCTAGAGAGCCCTTTAACATATGGGCTTACAAAACAACTTGTTTTCGAAGAACAGGCCCTTGAAGTTCAAGTGCCACAATTTTCCTCAGTCTTCTCTTTTTTTTATTTTTCCTTTTTTATTTTTTTACACTAGTTTTTGTTAGTCATGCCACAAAATTGCAGATGCTGAACATTCTTGCGATAGCTGCTGTGTGAATATTTTGCTTTGTTCGTGCTTTGAGTGTTCCCTGTGAATTAGACTGC
The DNA here is from genome assembly GCA_013396935.1 of Baryphthengus martii. Classification (NCBI taxonomy): domain Eukaryota; kingdom Metazoa; phylum Chordata; class Aves; order Coraciiformes; family Momotidae; genus Baryphthengus; species Baryphthengus martii. The sequence continues at coordinate 187,092 of VWZK01007878.1, read as the reverse complement.
CTTTTGTTTTCCCTTGGCAGTTAGTATGCTAGAGCTCTTGTTAGCCTATATGGAGCTCCTTATTTTAATGAGACAAACTTCTCTGCTGGCTGTTCTGCTGTTGTTTTATTTATTTTTTTTAATCAATGAAGCCTCTTACTGTGACTCTCTTTGGACAATAGCTTTCTTATGCTAAAGGAAAATGTATTCCCCTGGACAATGCTGTGGGAAGCATAACATGCTCATTAGTAACGCTTGGTATATGCCCTGTCCTTCCCTTGTTCATTCATAGAAGGAAAAATGACGTCAAGGAGAGGATGTGTCTTCTTTCTTTCTTTTTTTTTTTTTTTCTGTTTTTTTGTTCCCTAGAAATAAAAGGAGGGGGGAGAGATACCACTTGGAGCGTCTCTGATAAAGTTTGGGAAGTGCTAGCAGTCCTGATACAAGGAAGTGACTTCAGCCCAAAAACTCACTGGTTGCTCATTTGATGGTTGTAGAGGTAAGTTGTTTGAAATGCCTGACATGTGTGGTCCTATACAGAGTGGGAGGGGGGGGGAACCACCACCGTTCTGCTTTCTGGTTAAGAGGAAGGAGAAGAATTTTTACAAGAATTGGGTCTTCTGTTATGGGCTATTGAACCTTTGGTTGTAGGAAGGCCGGGTTGTGCAACAGATGGAGGAGGAGGAGAGAAGAAAGCCACCTATGTATAAAGCATAAACATCTGGGACAGGAGAGGGAAGTTGCTTGTTTTTAAAGGAAAACAGATTAGTTAAAACTGACAATGTCTGCATTCTGCTTTCCAGCTTACTCAGTAAGTTGAAGTTGTATTGCAATGCTCAAGTGATGGAACAACAAAATTGTTTTTAACTGACTTCAAGACACAGATAGGGATATTTTGAGGTTGTAATGCCCTCCATTACCACTCTGGAGAATTATGCTGAGGAATTCTTCTTGTACATGTGTATGCAGCTAACTGATAATACTGTGCATCCTTAGACCTGGAGCCTACATGGAGAGACTTGCTGATCCTCAGCCCAGTGCAGAGTTTGTGCCGGGTTTTCTCAAGATTGAAAGCACTGCTGAAAAGCACTGTATTGGCTTCAGGAGAGAAAGAGTTGACCAGATTGTCTCTAAAACTTTCCCTAAGGATTGTTTTCCTGGGGAGTTGTCCTAATAACCGTATTGAAGCATTCTGTTGAAAACATAGGTGTGCGCTAGCTGTCTGGAAAGTCAAAATCTCAACAGAAGTTAGTAAAAACATTGATTTCTCTCATGAATCTATGCAAGAAGAAATCTCATTCTTTGAAATTATTTCCTTGCTTTAAGATTTTCATAATCTTCAGTGTACTTAATGTAAACTCAGGATGCGTGTATGTGTATGTACCAGTGTACAAGATACACGTGACACCTTAGAAGGAAGGGGCAAATGCCAACATTGTTAAATCCCATAATGGTTTGGAGTATTTATATTTCTCTTTGTCAAAGTAAATGCCTTACATCTCCTTAAAATCATGCAGATCTTTGAGTGTTAGTTACATATACGATGTTAATTGCTACTTTGTGCTGTAATACCTGCTGCTTTATTTAAGTGCAGAGAGCTGAAGTTGACAATACCAGATCAAAACTGTAGCTACTAAGATACTTCCCTCCTTCCCACTCTATTCATGATTAGAATTGTTCTTATTTTCCAAAATATCACTGGTGGGTTTTTCTTGGGATTTTCATGAAAGCAGGACAGATTGTATTAAAAATTCTCTTCCCTTTTCCCAGGAGGAGAAACTAATGTAAATGCAGGTGACCATGCAGAATGCAGTTCAGGTAAAAGCCTTTTGTAATGTCTGAATCCTGTAAAATTTTATTTTATTTTTTTTAATGCAAAAATCTACCCCAAAGCAGATGGAATGCTAGAATCCCCAGTTATCTCTAGTTTTAAAAAAAACTAATATTTTTCGCATTTTGCGATGGAGCAGATAGGCTCTTTGTAAGTGCTGTTACCTAGGAAGGTTTTGAAGTCCAAAGCTGAGATTATTTAAAATATTGCTTGATGATTAAGAGGTGGTTTTAGAAAGCTTATGTTCTGGTTAATCACTTAAATATAAATAAATGTATTTTATAAACACACACAGTTCCTGAACTGAAAGAAATTAGTCAAGAATATCAGAAAGTTTCCTTCTCTTTGGGAATTTTGACCATGAAATTTCAGTGAGGTCCTTTTCGTGAAATGTAAAGGTACCTGTCAGTTTGAAAATATGCAGTCCTTAAGAGAAATGTTAAGGATTCATGTTCAATAAGTGTGTTATGTTCCTGTATGGGAATATGTTTCTGCCTTTAACATCATCATTTTAATGATTTAAACTCAAAATGTTTGATCAGAGACATCAGTAGTCTGTAGTAAATTATATGATAAATGGTAGATTTCACTACTTAAAATGTGCTGAGGAAAAAAACCCACATAAATTTAATGCATGTTTTTTTATTTAATATTCAAGAAAGCATGTAATTTCAAATTCAAAGAAGTCAAGACAGTGAATGTAGTAGTACTTTTGATGCAAGATGCAAGAGTTAGTAAGAGAGCTGCACTGTTTGTGATTATTGTGTTGGTTTGGTGTATCTGTCTGAAAGGGAATGAGCACTTACTCTTTGAATAATATAGATCTTTAGCTTAATTCAGAACTTCAGGTTTACGTCATCTGATGGCAAATATTAGAGCTCACTGTCTTCAGCTTGCTGAAATCTTCTGCAGGTGTGGTTTGGAGATGACCTTCCCTTAAGTCCCCGAAGTCCTCTGACTCCCAGGCATGGACCAGGTTTGGCAGATGTGTGCCTGTATGACCAGTGGATATCTGTACGGCATGAAGCAACTTTGGTGCCTATGCAAGAAGATCTGTCAATCTGGCTGTCTGGCTTGCTGGGTGAGGCTGAAAATAAAACCCTGTCTAATAAATGTCAAAGCACTTGCCAATATTCCAGTGAATACTGACACTTAATAGCTATAGTGCTGTTAAGATCTGGTGTGTTTGAGCCTGAATGGCACGGGGAATTGCATTAAAATGCATGCTTCAGTTTAAGATTTTATTAACTGCCATCTCTTAGAGGTAGGATGATTAATCATTCAAATCTATATTTCTTAATCTTGTTAGTGAAATTAAAATCTAAGTAAGTTGATATTTGATTTTAGTTTACTTATATATTTCTACTAATTTTCTGTTTGAGCTGCTTCTAAGTTCATGTGAAACTTCTTTACCTTCTGTGGATTAACTGTAATATTGACCCTTTTTTTTTTTTTTTTAGAAATAGAAGTCAAAGCAGAACAGCTGCTAGAAGAACTTGATAATGGGGTATTACTCTGCCAATTGATTGATGTTCTTCAAAACATGATTAAAAAATGTTGTAGCTCAAATAATTTAAGGGTGAGTCATACTGTAATTTTTTAATACATATATGAACTCTTCAATTGTAAGTAGTAGTAAAAGAAAAGCAGGTGAGTGAGTGTTCTGCATGCTGTGTATCCAGACACTGTTTAACAACAGTATGGCTTTATAGATGGATAAACTGGCCTCATGCAACAAACTGCTTATTTGCTTTGTTAATCAAGTCTTAAGGTCCTTACTAGATTTTTAGTTTGATTTCAGTACAAGTCTTGCCAGAGGAAGATCTAGCCTAAGTCTGGAGTTTGTTCCCTGACATCAGTGTGGATTGGTAACAATTGGCACTTCGTGGTATGTTTTATAGAATCATAGGATAGTTTAGGTTGGAAGCGACCTTAAAGATCTAGTTCCTTGGCATGAGCAGAGACACCTCCTACTAGACCGGGCTGCACAAGGTCCCATCCAACCTGGTCTTGAATGCTTCCGGGAAGGAGACATCCACAGCTTCCCTGGACAACCTGTTTCTGTGTCTCACCACCCTCATAATGAAGAACTTCTTCCTAATGTCAAATCTAAATCTACCCTCTTCCAGTTTGAAGCCATTACCCCTCATCCTATCTCTACAAGCCCTTGTAAAAAGTCCCTCCTTGGCTTTCTTGTAGGCCCCATTCAGATACAGGAAGGATACAATAAGGTCTCCCCTCAGCCTTCTGAACAGCCCCAACTCTCTCAGCCTGTCCTTGTAGGGGAGGTATTCCAGGTGTTTATGGCAGAAACTGGTGGCTAAACTCTAGTATAAAGGTCACCCATGAAAATATCTAAAGCGAAATGTGCCTGGATATGGGCTTCAGTGTTTTTGTTAGGAACAAAGGCTGAGTTGAGACATGACTTTCAAGCAACTTCCAGCCTGTGTTTGTACAATGAAAAGTATGGATCTGTCATTTTAGAATATAAAACCATGTAACACTGGTGCAGGTAGCATATATTCAGTCTATAGGTGCCCTGTATAGCTACAGCAGTGCTTCGATTTGTCAAATAGTAGATCATGAGCTAATGTGCCCTCACTGGCAATGTGTCCTTTGGGGGCAGGAAACACTGTTTCACCAAATCCAGACCACTGTTATTGTGTTTACCTTTTACTGTTTAATCTAGGAAAACAGTAGTTTTAAACAATGGATGTATAGTAATATAATTACTAATGTTAGAATTATTACTAATTGGAGGGGATAAGTCAGCAGTCTTAGGATCCCAAATGGTGTTTATACAAGAGCCATATGAATGCTGCAAATCCTTAGGGTTTTTCAACTTGTATATCTTGGAACTGCTCTTTTAGTTTTGAAGATACCAGTTAAAAACAAATAAGTACTGAATTGCTTTAAAGGAAACTGCCCCATGCTCCCTTCTGATTCCCTCCATGTTTTAGAACAGGCTCTAAAATGTTGAAATCTGTGAGTTAAGTATAGTTTAGTTGATTTGGCGTTTTCTAGATGTGCTCATTCTGCTGCTCATTCCCCCCCTTCTGGGAAGGGGGAATAATTATCTAGATCTGTGAAACGACCAGTAAAACTTCCCCCTCAGCATGTTGGGAAATGGGGAAGCAACTGTATGCACAGTGACTGCTCACAATGATGAGGTGGAATGCCTTCTAAATTAGTGTAGCTTTTTTAATATGTGAGAGGTTGAACACAAAATAGTTCCTAACCACTGCTTCTGTGCTCTGATTTTTTAGGGTTTATTTTCCTTTGCAAATGTGTTGGCAATATTGATGTGCACAATGTACTTTTTGTTTTCTTCCCTTGCCAGAATTTTCCTATGAGAAAAGTTCCATGTAAGAAGGATGCTCCATCAGGATCTTTTTTTGCCAGAGATAATACAGCCAACTTTCTTAACTGGTGTAGGGCCATTGGAGTTGATGAGACTTATCTATTTGAATCTGAAGGTTTAGGTAAATTTATCTTTTTTTGTAAGACTTGCTTTGATCTGTATGTGGATAACTACCTGGTCAGGGAGATCTCTTGTATATGGTCTTTTGAAGCCTTTATCACAACTGTGCCAGTCTTGTGCAAGCTACTAATGCTTTTATTTGTTTTATGGCAATGTTCATGTAGAAGCCTTGAAAAATCAGCTCAATGACTGCTCTAGTTTGCATGATGCTTTTCCAAACTTCTAAAAGTTGTCCTGTGGGCTGAAGTGGGGAGTGACGGCTGTGTAGCAAATTTGCATGTTTTTTTTCAGTAAAAAGGCTCAGAACAGAAAAGTGTGGTTTCACTTTCCCTGTGCGGGAAGACCACAGAGCCAAGGAGTCAACTCACAATAAGACTCTTTATTTGGTATTAGAGCTCATTCTTGTTGCAGAAAGCCCTCAGTATAATGCATTCATGACTGCTAAATTTGGTAACTACATCAGGGCATTGTGCCTAAAGTGGCAATGGTCTGTTGGTAATTAACATTTACTTCAGGACCTACTTGACATGACTCTAAGTCATTTGTATTTTCCCATTTAATAAGATAGTTATAAATATTGCCAAATGTGTGTATGCCTGCCCCAGTGCATTGTCAGTCCCTTATAACAAACTGCTTCTAGACTCATACTTCCAGATGGAATAAAATTTTTTTGACCGCTAATTAAGAGGAACTGTACTTTCATTGCATAGTAAATAATGAAATGTTCTTCTACTGGCTATTATGTCAGTAAAAATTAATACAAACCATTCCATGGCAAGCCAAGTGTTGGTTTTTTGGTTGTGTTCGTTGTTTTGTTGTGGTGGTGTGTTGTGTTTTTCTTTTTTTTTAATCCAAAATATCTACCTGTCACCAGAAGAGCGAAATAATTGCAAAATACCTTTATTTTCAGAACTCAGATGAATTTGTCACAGTATTTACTACATTTTCTTGAAGTCTTTGTGCCATTTAATGCTATTTAAGTGGGAGGCACTGTTTTCTTTAATTGCTTTTCTTTCAAGCTCTCCTCCCTGCTAGTTGGACTGCCCATGCCTTCTCTACTGGTTAAGTCATCTTTTCAAACAGTTGAGAAAACATCCTCATTTGCATCTGCCTCATTCTGATTTAACTAGTGCCACGATATATAAGTGAGTAGAACTGAGCTATAAGGAAGTGAGTTTTAATACATTTTTTTCAGTTCAACTTTTATGAATAGCATTGCTTAAACATTTTGGTTCCTGTAAGTGGATAGGTAACTAGAACCTGTTTAGCCTCCCTGAGATAAGCAGACAGGATTTCCTAATGCTGTGGCTTTTGCTCATAGCCGAGATGTGTTTTGAAGCCTGATTGTAACTCTTGACACAAGATTGCTTTATGACATAAATATCTTCTATGAGCCTTTTTGGCACTCGAAATGAGCAGACTTGTAGCCTCCTTGATGAAACGTTCTTTCCACTGATGTTCTCCATCAAAGTTTCAAGCCATTGTTTATGAATGACATAGGGGAAAGACAATTTGACAATTGTCTTTTTCGCATCAAATGCATGTAGTGACATCTCCTATAAGGTGTCAACTTTCTATTCTAGACTTACTCTTCGTAATTAGATCTTTTTAAAAGCAGACTTACAAACTGGAGTAAGCGATGTAAACGTGACCATCTGACTTCATATTCAGCTTATACTTTAGAAAACACTTCAGACTTATTTAAAGAAAGTAATTTTAAATATCAAATTGAACATCAAAAGATGTTAGATTTCATCTTTAAGGATAGAGCTGACTCATTAGGTTTTTCTTCAGAGTGAATTTCCAGATTCTGCTGAATGTTGTTACTGCACAGTGTGAAGAAAGTCAAACTTGTTCACATAAATGTTACACTATATAAAAATTGTATCTGCAGCTTTTGCCATTTCTTATACTTGGTGATGGAAAAAGAATGGTGCTGTGTGTGAGTTGAGGGGAGTTGAATGACCTTTCTCCCAGCCTTGGTTTCTGAGTTACTAGGCAGTATTCCTAGTTGGCTAAGGAAACATAGGGGTGGTTTGTTTTCTAAAGCATTCATACAATTGTTCTTAGAACATGTTGAAAGCATCTCAATTTTCAGCTTTTATGAGGAGACAGGAGGAAGTAGTTGCTTGTGCATGAGATCTCTCTATATAAACTATTTTCTTTCTCTATTCATGGCCTTGTTTCTTTTTTCCTTTTTCTTGCACACCTAAAAATGGAAGTTTCAAGAAACCAAAACATACATTGTTTTCTTTATGCCTCTTCCATTCTTCAGTGCAGGAGTAGAAATAATTGAATATTTTCACTTCATAGTTGTCAAAAAAACCCAGACCACCTGCTGTGGACACTGTTTGGGTATCACTCCGCGGTTCCATCTCATTCTTCAGCTTTCCTGATCGTCATTTTGTGTGCCTACATGGTTGAGTGCATGCAGCTGCTAGAGCTGCTCTGAATTGAGAGGTACAAAGCAGCCTTTGCACTAAGCACTAGCTGGGTTAATGTGGGCACAGTCTTTGAGAAGAAAAGCCTAGTGCAAAGAAAGCTCTGTGCTACAAAGACATCTGAAATAGTGTTTCTTTCTTCTGTGATCACAGCCAGTATCTGATGTTCGAATCTGAGTGTCTCAAACTGCTGTCATTCTCACCTCCTTCCTACAGTCAGGGGTTTCGACCATCCTTTTCAGATACAGCCTCACAAAGATACCAAATTCTGAAGAAAACCACTGGATGGAAGGGTCAGGAGGTGGGGGCTGGTAGAAAGAGGTGAAATGAGGGTATAGCATGGGGTAGGGGACTGGCACTGCCACTGGTAAAGTGGAGCTGGATGAATCTGTCATATGGATGGACCCTGCTGGCACCCAGAACTTTTAAAATGATAAGAAAAAAAGATCTGTTGTTTGCTGAAATTGTAGCAATCACCTGGATTATTCCTTCACAGCCAAGGGTTTAAACCACTGAGGCTGACTGGCTGCACAGCCGTCCCTTGTCAGTTAGGTCCCTTGCAGTATATTCTCCTATGGTTATTCACCTATAGAGTGTGTGTGCCTATCCCTATCTGTATGCACGAGCAGATAGAGTATGTTTTCCCACTTGTAGTTGTTGGATGCTTTTCATCTTTAAGACTCTGATAATCTATTTGGGGCTAGAGAAGGTAAATCTCTCTTTCTTTCCAGTTCACATCAAGAAGAAACAGAATAAAACTGTGTTTCTCTTTGGAGGTTTGATTTCGGGAGTGCCAGGATGGGTGTAAAGACAGTTGAAAAGCACATAGTGCTTTATCCATGATAAAAAGTATCTTACCTCAGGGTAGAATGATGGCAAAGTTATAGTCACCTATTGCTTATCTTCCCTTTTCTGCACCTAATTGCACAGGCCTCCCCACATTAAATATGAACTGTAACTCCCCTTCTTTTCGCTTTTAGTTTTGCATAAGGATCCAAGACAAGTGTATCTTTGTTTGTTGGAAATCGGGCGCATTGTATCCAGGTATGTGGTCGGCACATGCTCCTAACAAGAAATTGAGGAACACCTTCTACTGAATAAAAGCTACTGTGAAGTTAAGACAATCGGTGGTCGTTAAGTGCAGTGCTGTAGATGTTAATTCTGTGCAGAAGGCAACGAGTCGCTTTTCTTGGACCATCATGAGTATTTTTTTCAAATATTTATCAGGTTCTTTTCATGGATAGGTGCTGATCCACACTGCTCTTTATATCTGCGTGTTTAAATGCTTCATTCAGCACATAGATAGGTGTACATCTTGGAAGAACTCACTGAACACTAAATACAGTTTTAAGGTCTTTATTTTTCAAGCTTTGTGACAGGTAACTATCACTCGCTACATTTAGATTTTTGATTTATTGCTAGCACAGATCTGGAAGTTTTAACATAGTTTATCTAAATTGGATGTGACCTAAATGGGGTAGTTTTGACAGCGTTTTTACTGCCTTCTCTAGTAGCTCCAAGACTACCTTAGGGAAGGCTTCTGGTAGAAACTTCTCTTTGGATGATCAAGGCCGTTATTCCTCTGACTGATTTAGTGCTATTCGTTGTCAGTTGAGCCACTCAGAATTTTGTATTTTCGTTATCATCAGTCTTTTTGTTTTCTTTACTAGATTAGCAATTAAACTCTCCACTTTTGTATTTGAGGTATGGAGTTGAACCTCCTGTACTAGTAAAACTAGAGAAGGAAATAGAGTTAGAAGAAACACTGCTGATGACCTCTGGACCACCATCACCTATTAGCACACCAAAGTCATGTTCTCACCATGGGGAGCTGCATGAGGCAGTAAGTACTACGTATTGTGATATGGGCTTTAAATGAAACTCTAAGTTTAGTACTTGTATGATCTGGCTCAGTAAGCATAGGCTGGTTTTCATCTAATATTTTTGAGCTTTCTTAAATAGAAAACAGAAGAGTATGCACCTCTTTTGAACAACATTTTTTTGTTTTGTTTTAGATGTAAGCAAAATTCTGTTCTGTATGTTTTGGTGTTAATGCTTCAGGGCATATAACTTGCCTTGATTTCCACACATACACCCCTCTTCATTGCTTCTTTGGGTATAAGAAATATTCTCATTCAGTTTTTCTGGTGTGTCAGTATTCTATGACACTAACATATGCTTCTCTTCAATTTGATGTTTTCATAAAACTTCATCAAATGTTAAAGTAGGCTTTGATGAAACTCTTTTGAAAAAGACTGTAAGTAAAACCTCTGCAGCTGTACCAATTGTACAATTCATTTCCTTTTCTGTATACATATTTATTTCCATCCTATGAAATGATCCAAAAGGAATGATGAACAACTTTCCTATTTTGCTTAAAAATGCATATTGAGACTTTAAAATTCATTTATTTCAAAGCTTCTCTGTGTTGTAATGTAAAATTTCTGCATTCTCTGAAAGCTCTGTTTTTCCTGCTTGGCAGTAATCTTGACTTCTGTTTCTAAGTGGCTGTAAGAGGCACATCTTCTCTAACCCTGGACTTAGTTGAGGACTACCTTTCTCTTTTTTTTCCTGTGGTTTCCTTCTTGCATGTCATATAGAAGATTAACTTATAAAAGCCTTAACAAAAAGTCAAGGAGAATGCTGAAGTACCCTCAGGTCAGGTGTAGCAATGGCTTTGGTCACAGAGACTCAGGCACTTGTTTTGATTTCTAGAGAACAAAACATTGTCTTTACAAGTTCATGGTTAGAATTGATGCTACTATACACAGTGTTATGGACAAATCTTAAAAATCAAAGTAGAAATAACTTAAAATTGAAGAAATCATGAAATCTGTATTCAAGAAACTTGAAGTATTTGTACATACAATTTGGTTTTTTTAATCTCTTATTCTATATTTTGAAGCTCTATGTAGCTGAAATTTTCTTGTGAGGGAATAGAATTCTACTGTTTTCTTAGATTAAGGGATGAAGATAGCATTTTTTCTTTTTTTTAAATATCTCAACTGTTAAACACATGCTTTTGTAAAAATACTAACAAATGCTTTCCATTTTAATAACTAGGTTAAACATATAGCAGAAGATCCTCCCTGCAGTTGTTCCCATCGATTTTCAATTGAATACTTATCAGAGGGACGTTATAGACTGGGAGATAAAATACTCTTCATACGTGTAAGTAGTTTCTCAGATTTCCAATTTATATTCATAATGGGGAGAGAAATGCTTTTAAGTGGAATACATCATTTTTTATGGTATTGTTTTAGAATTACGAAAAGATTTAGGCTGGAACGCCATGTCATCCGATCCTCTGTTCAAAATAGGTGTAGCTATTTAGATCTTGCAACCACTGATTTTACAACTACACTAAACTTAAGTAAGTTAATGCTTTTCTGTGGTGTTTCCAAAATTTCACTAATGGTTTGAGATATAAATAAGGATAATGCTACAGAATATTCTGAGAACATTACTTGTTCAGAATCTGGACACATGGGATTTATAATTTGCACAATAGTTGAGTAGTACTCTCCAGGCGTAACAGTTTGTATTATGAGGACATCCATAATTTGAACAAAACCTATAGACCAAACTCTGTATACTAAATAAAGATGCTGACACAATGGTTAAAATGTCTTGTGTATATATGAATTCATTACTTCTCAACACATAATGACTGTCTCTGCAGGAGAAACTATCTAATAAAAGAATTGGGAAGCATAATCCTTATTTATTGCATAATTTCCCTTTTTTTTAAAAAAAAATGTTTCTCTGTAAGAAAGAAGATGCTATTTTTAGTCTATTTCAATAGATGTTAATGTAAGATGAAGACATAATGCCACATAAAACAAGATAGACATTTTTCTTGTTCTTCTTCTGCTCCTACCCCTGTTCCTTCATTCTCAGATGTTACATGGCAAGCACGTGATGGTGCGTGTTGGTGGAGGCTGGGACACTCTTCAAGGTTTTCTACTTAAATATGATCCATGCCGAGTGCTTCAGTTTGCAACTCTGGAACAAAAAATCCTGGCGTTTCAGAAAGGAGTCACCAGTGACAGTGTTCCCAGCTCATCAGCTAGAAATCAGGAGCCTCCTGTCATGAATCCAATGTCAGCTGTCAATATGTTTCAAAAGCCGCCATCAAAACCCCCTACTCCTGTTTCAGCTCTCGGGGCCAGTGCTAAGAAGGCCTTATCTAAGCGTCCTCAGTCCCCTGCCTTGACATCACCAAAAGTGCCAGTGACCCCATCCTCCACAGCCAAGTCATTGACAGTCAGGTCCAAATTACAAGGGTCTTCAACCACAGGCGTGCAGTCTCCTTTCAAACCATTAGCTGGCATGTCAAAGAAACTGGAGTCTCCTGCACGCAATCCACCAGCTTCTGCTCCTTCACAGACTGTAAGCAAAAGCTCTTCATCTGCAGGAACGAGAACAGCTCTTGTTCACTCCGAAACTTTACGCAAACGCATTCGATCCCCTGATGCTCCCAAGGTGAAATTTGCCCTGCCTCAGGGCTCCCCAGCACCAGCACTGCATCCTACCCTCTTACCATCTAAAAAACAGATGTCTCACTTGCCTGGGACAGCTGAGACGATGGCTTCAAACCAGAAGCGTGTCCCTGCTAAATGCAAACCTGTATCTGTCACAAAAACCAAAGCAAATTCAGTTGCTCCAAGGGCTGCCCAGCTATCTGTTACAAATCTGCGTGCAGTTGCCAAGTTTGGACATTCTCAGCAGCTCCTTACAAAACCTTCTTCTGAAAATGCTATGCAGACCTCAGGAACTGCATCTCGGCATCTTCAGAAAGCTCCACAAACAGCTTCTAACCTGGCAAGAAACCTAAAAAGTGCTTCAGTCCTAAAACACTCAGCTTCTTCACCTTCCCTTGCAGTTAGCAAAGCATCAAAGTCACCCCCTACTCTGGTATCTACAAGCAAAAATGTATCATCAGCTGTCAATAAGCAGTCAAATGTCAGTAAACCCCCTCAGGTTGGACCCACTTCATCTAAACCTCTGGAACGCACTCCCTTATCTGTTGTACGGCTTCCTCAAACTTCAGCCAAAGCTGCAGTGACCAAAAAGCCAGGGCAGCCTTCCACAAAAGGTCAGCCTTCAACCAAAAAGTTTCAAGCGAATGAAAGCTTGGTCCCAGAAGCCAAGAAGCCTCTCCCAAAGGGAAAACCAGCAATGGCTTGTAACAAAGGAATGCCTGGTGTATCAAAAGGTCCTCTTATGAAGAGCAGACAAGATGATCACTACTTTGTTATGACAGGGAGTAAAAAACCCAGAAAGTAAACTTATTCGTTACTCTCAGTGGAAATCTTAATTTTGTTCGGATGGACATGTTGTATGTGCTGCACTGAGGATGAGGAAAGAAAAGTTCAGTAACACTACATTTACCATGAAATATTAGGTATCACTTACATTTTGCTGCATAACTTATAGTAAGAACTGTATTTTTTTTTGCGGTTTAGGACCTTCTATTTGGATATATTTAGAAATGAGCTTGCTTGCTGTGTAGCACCGTGGAATATACAATATCCCTCTTTGCTGCTGGCCTGACCTGCTGTGGCAAAAATGGGAGACAGGAAAGGGGAGCTTGGGCTGCTGCTTCTACTGCTGGTCATTTTCAAGGGAGTGAAGCCTGCCCAAGAAACATCTACCCTAGGCACAGCCTGAGCAATTCTGGTGGCTCTGGCACATCTGCATCAAGGCCTGCGGTAAGCAATAGAGCTGTGCCCAAGCTGTAAAATTTCTAATACCTCAAAAAAGCCCAATAGTTTTTAGTTCACTGTGGTCCAGAACCCAAATTTGGGTCACCTGCATGTATTATAAAGAGAAAGAAATTTCTAGTCATGTTTAGATTTGACAGCTGCCATTATCAGTGTTCACTGTGCCACACATATGCCTTACAGTGGCTTCAGCTTGCTTGGAAGTGGAGCCTTCTTTGTTTGTGTTAAGTTGAACATGGAAGATCACAGCCTTGAACACTCTCTTGTTATGCCTTAGCCTCTCAAATTCATGACAGGTCTCTTCAGCGAGCAATGCTACTTTTAAAACACTGGGCAGATAACCTTGATTAATTCAATTTCAAATCTGACTGTAAGTGAGCCCAGTCTTTCCTAGGAAGCTCTTGCTGCTTGGAGAGAAGTTCCTGAGTTGTTAGGAGGGTGATTTCCCCTGGGTTTGAGCCCCAAAGCAACTCCTGCTTCAGCAATGCAGAGCTGCGAGTACTGACCTGCACTGGCAGAGCCTTACTGCTCTGCATGAGTGGCCTTTACATGTACAACTGAATTGCTAAATACTTACCTCAGTGCTACAGGTTAGTTTTTGTGGACAGTCTTAGTCTGCAGTGGCTTTTTTTTGTTTGTTTGTTTTATATACAGAGACGTTCTTCTTGGTTCTCCTGCATTACTTTCTGGAGGTGAGGAGTAGCTTCCCAGAAAGGTAACAAGGGACTGCATTTGCCTTTAAACATCCGAAAGCACCAGAAAGCCATGTACTGTTTACTCTCTCAACTCCTGCAGGCTTTCAGTGGGTTAAATATCTGTGGTGCTCAACACCTTTACCTTAACAGAAGTGGGTTTCATGATAGATTAAGAAAAACTTCTATCTTTGGGAGTAGGGTTTTTTTTTGTTATTTTGGGTTTAATATCCAGTTGTTCCTACAACCATTGAGTAGCTCTCGAGGTCTGTGAAGAGACACTGCTAACTTCTACAGACCATTACTTCTGCTCTCCATTCCTAAAATATTTACTTATGGGCAGGACAAGAGATGCATGGAAACTGCAATTTCTAATATTATATATTTGTTTTCCCCCTAAAACTAGAGTAAGCAAGCATCACAAACTGAGTTTATGATCATGTGCAGTGGCAAAGTCATTGAGCTGCCTTTCTGAGCACCTTGTTAGCTTTTATATTTATGCTTCTATTTATGTGTATCTACTGTACAACCTGCTGGGAGTAAGCAGTAAATACCAATATCTGAACTGTAGGAGGAAGACAGATCACTTTTAATAACCTGGACACAAGTCCCACAAGCTCACGTATGAAGTTGTATGTTTGGGGAAGGCCTTAGGCTTATTTGTTTTATACGTATACTGGTCAAAGCCACTACTGCAAATGTTAATAATAGTATTGACTGTAGTGGGCTGTTTTCAGGTTTGATAAGTTTGACAGAGTTTCATATGCTGAAAGCATCTTACAGTAGATGACTTGCTTTTGATTTCGGGCTTCCATATAATGAGCTACAATGTGATATGTCTCATGCAAATTACTAGCTGAATTCTTGGGATTTCTTTCTCTACTGGGTCTATCTGGGATGGAGTTAGCTTTCTTCATAGCAGCCCATGTGGTGTTCCAAATTTGTGACAGTGTTGATAACACTCAGATATTTTAGCTGTTGCTGAAAGGGTCAAGGCTTTCCTGCTTTTCTTGCTCTGCCCCTTAGTAAGTAGGCTGGGCATGGGCAAGAAACTGGGAGGGACACGGCTAGGACGGTCCATCTGAACTGGCCAAAGGGCTGTTCCATATCGTAATGCCCGTGCTAAAGCACGTTCACCTAGAGCAGGTTGCACAGGATCACCTCCAGGCAGGTTCTGAGTATCTTCAGTGAAGGAGACTCCACAACCTCTCTGGTTTCCTTCACTTATTAAACTGTCTATCTCAGCCTGTGAATTTTCTTGCTTTCACTGCTTCTCTTCTCTCCCTCATCTTGCTAGGGATGGAGGAGGGAAGAACAGAGTGAGCAGCTTCATGGGTGTTTGGCTTCTGGCTGGGGTCAACCCACAACATGTTTTGAACGGTTTACAAGGTTTTTAATAGCAATTTAGACACTGAGACTCTTGGATCTCGGTGTAAAGCTATCTCAATGTCTACCTTTTTGAACTATAACTTCAGAAAAAATCAAGCAGTTACATTCCTTTTTGTGATTCGTTATCTTACGTATTGGACTGAATTTTGTGGTTCAAAATGAAATAAAAGAATGTAAGCTTTTACAGTTGAAACCTTAAACAGCTAATGTAAAATTGGTTCACCTGTTACATATGGGTAGCCTTGGTTTGGTTACAAAAATAGTATATTTGAGCATGGTCCAATATCTGTGAATATTACTGTTTCCAACTTCATATTCTAACTACGGGTGTCATGTAACATGAGGTGAGCCAAGAATAAGATGTAACAGAGTACCTCCTAATAGAAATAAATACTGGTTTTGCAATGTTTACGTTGCCAAATAGCAAGTCTAATCTTCAGCTTATATTAATTTTTGTGAGGGAAAGATAACTTGGAGCAGGAATCTGATTGCATTCTCCATGTGTTATCAACATCCTTCTGTATAAGTACTTATCTTAAATAAACGTGTACTGCACCTTTTTATGTGCACACATTTATTTTTTTCTATTATCATCTTTTTGTGGGGAGAGAAAGAGAATGTATTTCAGAAAGCTTATGTTTTTGCCTTGCCACCATGTAAATAGTAGCTTCCATTGCAGGGTACTATAAAGACAAATGCCTGCTTCTAATCCATTGTTTTGATTGGAGTTGAAGACCTCTTTATTCTGATCCTGATTTCAGTATGACTAATTGAGTGGAGGGGGTTTCCTACTTTTTCCTAGCTGACAATGTGCCTGAGTAGTTCCAGATACATCTGAGTGGTTTATTCTTTGCAGCTCTACTTGAAATATAAGCCACTTGTGTACCAATATTTTCCATGCTTACTTCTTGTCAACAAACTGTAGACCATTCTCTGCATCTGTTGCCATCAATAACAGAAACTTAATTGGTTTTATTGAGAAAAGGTTTGAATCTTCTCACTGGAGTCATCTATTTAACTTTTTTTTTCCCTATTTGATTTTTTAAAAAGTTTTTTAATACCTGCAGTTCTCTGTCTGTTCCAAAGTGGCTTCAGTTCCTGCCAGTCCAATGCTGGTGCCTAATCATATAGATATAGTTGTCCTTCTACTTCAGCTTTGACTAGTAAGTGCATTCTTGTGGCATCTACCATACTCATTCATACAGGACCAAGCTTTGTGGAGATGTTAGTTATGGCTTTCTCTGAAGAGATGGTGGCATTACAGCTGAACAATAAAACACAAAGATGGCCCAAGACCCTCTCAGGTAAGTGTCCTAACCACTGAACTACAAGGTCATGCCACCCTGTCCCAGGGGTTTGTAAATCACTCACTGTTCACTAGTAAAGGTTTAAAAGAAGATATGGAAGATATTTTTTCCTCCTACTCGGAAACTACCTTCATTGCTGGTAGGTATTACATATTCTGGTGAAATTGTATGTTTTATTCTGAATGAGGATAAAGTGAGGTTGTCTCCTACCTGGATTAGCTTTCTGGCCTTTAGGCCTTAATAGAAAATGTGAAATTATTCATACTTTTTATGTGTATGTCTATAGGGTTAATATTTGGGTTTTTCTTGGAAAAAATGCTTACTTCTACTATCCACAGTACAAAGGTATTGCTCTAACTTGGTGGAGAGGGATTCCTGAAGTCTTAAGCTCTTGCTTCTCAAAATCCATTCAAGTGTAATTTCAGGTTGTGGCCCTGCTCACAACTCGGTCATGGGCTAAACTTAGAGGTGCATCAAAATTGGAAACTTCTCTGGCACGTTCTAGGTGCTCTAATTCAGGACTCCCAGCTGCTACTCTACCACATGGAGTTCCTAACCTGAGGAAGCCAAGCTTTTCTGCACTCTACTTTGTTCTAACAGTGTGCAACTCCCCAAAAAGTTGTCCTGAAACCACATTTTCCATTTCCTTTGTCAGAATTATATTGCTCAGTGCAACAGTCATTCTTTTCATAAAGCTATCCATACTTTTCTAGTAATTGCTTGCCTATTATGTTTTCTTGTACTTAACACATTTCCTATAGTGGTCACCAAAATGCTGTATTCCTCATTAAACTACTGTAAGTCTGACTGTGAGAAAAGCACAATTTATTGTATTGTTACAATTTACTGCATGCACTTAACAAAAGTTCAGTTGTTCAGTCAATACAACACTTTTCTCCCTCTTGTTCTCATCATGGTCCCTCTGTGGCCAAAATAAGTCTGGATCCCGTGTGCCTTAAGGGTTTTTTTTGTACATCTGACTGCAGCCTTAAATCTCTTTGGATCTGCTGTTATGAAGAGAAGGAAGAAAGGAAAGACACTTGCTAGTGTTTAAGCTGGAGAAGTGCTTCTCCTCACTACTTCATGATAGTGAGAGTCAGGTAAACAAAGTTTATGATATGCTTTAGTTAGACTAGATTCCCTTTGCTACAAGGAAAATTCCTTGCAATACTCTGTTAATATTTGCTTTTGGAATGACAAGCTGGATTAGATAGTGTTCTTCGTGTTGATCAAAGTATATCTAGCAGTGTTCTTTACTGTACTAAAACTTGAGGAAGACTGAGCATACTCATGTTAAAGGTTCCCATCTAGTCATCTCAATCTAATTCTTTCAGCTGGTCTAGGTCTCAGATTTGAACCAGTAGAAGTGCTTTCTTTGATACCATTAGTATCAAAGTCCTTTAGTAGCTGGTGGTCTATCACCCATTACAATTGTATGAACTGGATCCAAGTACCCTGAGGACATATTCAAGAGCCGTAATGAAGCATGCAGAAGAGTTCATGGGAATTTGTAGATCAATCTTTCTGTTTCTTTCCCAAAGCCCTGCGTATTTCACATAATGAAATCTGGCTATGCTACTAATGGATGTTACACTTAAAAAGGATAAAGCCAACTGGGCCAGCCTGTAGGCGAATTCTGTTCAGAATGAAATGAGCAAAAGGCAAAGGCCTTTGGACCCCATAGGAAGATGCCTTGAGATGACTAAAATTTACCTCATGACTGACCACAAAAACTAAAGGAACAGCACGAAAGTTGCCGCAGCCCTCTTATACATATGGGCCCCCGCAGGCTTTGTTTGCATGTGCCCGATAACAAGGGCCCTGCAGAGCTCTGCTGTGACACCTCAAGACTTCATTCTCCTTTCTGTGCCAGTATCCGACTCAGGAGCAATCGCAAAACGTGGGCACTATATACCTAGTAACATTTGGAAAACTTGAGTTTGGACTGATGAAGTATACCTGCATGAACACAGTTAAATATGTGTGCAGTTCGAGGAACTTCTGTTAAAGCTTAGCAATTTCATATATCTATATATACACAAACATATACAGACACATATATAAATCTGCTGAAATTCAAAGCACTTCTCCTTCTAAAACTTCAAGCAGCCAGTCTGGAACGTGAAATTGTGCAGCTCCTTCTCTATTTCCACACAGGGGAGCAGGTCTGCTTGTTAGACGAATGAGGGCTATGGGGCCATCTGGTGTCTATGAATTTAATAGACTTTTAACATCTCTTAAAATCCATGGGCAAAACCTTTCTCTTGAATTCAAATTAAATCTTTTAGCTAGCGAAATCCAGACATGGCATGCAATAAATAATGCAAGAGACACGTAATTTTATAAGAACCTTTCATTTCATGCAAATACATTTAAAAAAACCCAACTTTTTAATTATTTTCTTTTATTAAGAGCCAAGACTGAAGATCACCTCCTTACTAAAAGTTTTGAAAAATAAATTGTGTGAAATGTAAATAATCTCAACACTTATTTATTTCAGACATCTTAAGAAAAAGTTAAATATTAAAACATTTAAGAGGTGAAGTCTGCTCACACTACAGATCTAGCAAGCCAGAAATCCACATTAACTCAGAAATGAACTTTCAGGTTTGTCACCCGATGGGGATGGCTGCACGGGGTGGCTTTCTAGTTGGGGAGGTCAACTGATGCTGTCTAAATCAACGCTGTTATGGCACTTTTTGTAAAATATTGTGGTCCAGATGGAAGAAACACCTTACATGACGGAAGCAGCTGGCCATATCTCAGAGGAATATAGCTAGGCAGAAAATATTGACAGATTAGTTGTGCTAAGAGTTTTTAGGAGGTAAGACTGCAGTACAGAACTTAGATATCAAATTGGCCTTTAGTGCCGAGTCAGAAAGTATTGTGCAAAGCTAAAGACCTAAAAAATAAAGCCAAACCTGCATGTTTCCTCAAAAAAAGACCATGTTTGGATAGTCACACAGGAAAAATAGCATGTGTTAGTGTTTGTCAAAGTATTCAAACATGATACCTCATATGAACCATATTAAAATGAGTTATATGCATATTTGCAGTGCAAAAACAGTTGCTTTAGCTCTTGCATTTGAAAATAAAAGTAGTTGTTGAAATTCAGGTTTAGAATCTTGTAATTTGCTGATCTTTTACATAAGCATTATTATTTTTTACTTTTGTGAAGCAAGGCTGCTGTAACAGAGAGTTCTTTGTACTGGAACCTATATTCCCAGAAGAACAGAAATAATTGCGATGGTTTGTCATTCTGATGAACAGTACACTGCTTCACAGCTCTTTTTTTTTTTTTTTTCTGCTGAGCATACTATTCTATAGACACCTGTGAAACAAGACCATAATAAATTATTTTTATTGTGTACAAACTGCAGTGTTCAACCTTGCAGTACCTTGAAGATATTTATTGATGCATTCAAATAAAAGAGCAGCAGAATGAGTTTATTTAAAAATCAAACTAAATACACATGCTTTGGGTCTACTGTACATTACTTTATATTTAGGAGATTTTTGTGAATACACAGTTCTATGGCCTGGATCTTAATACACCCTCAGCTACAGTAGATATTCAGTTATATCAAATTACTTACAAATATATACTTGAAGAAGCATTTTCGTATCCAGTGATCTATATGAAAATGGTCATAGGAACATCTATGTTAGATTATGCCTGGTTTTGACTGTGTAAAAAAAAAAAATTAAAAAAGAAAAAAATTGTGAAGCTTTCTGTCATTTCCTGCTCAGAAACCCACTAGTTTCCTCCAAGAAATGGGTCCTTAAGTCCCAGTCCATTTACATAGTAATGAAAAATTAACACACTAGGACTATGAAGTCAAGCGTTCAAAGTTTACGAGATGTTGTAATTCAGACAAGTCATTGCAACGGTTTCATTTGTTTTTTCATTAGTATGCTACTTCTCACAGCATATAGAAAAACCAGCTCTGACTGCATGAGCAATTTGGGATTCTCCCTGTACCTCACCACATGGCCCCTTGCTGAATCCTCAACCCTGTGCTGAATACAGTGATTCATTGTCATAGGTGTCCTTTCAGGATCTCATTGACAGCACCTGAGTGTTTCTTGAGGTGTAAAGTCAAACAGGCTTATCTCCTTCAGCAGAAGGAAAATCAAGGCTGAAAAGTCACAGATTAAAGCAGCCATTCAGCTGAGTCAATTAACTTGCGTTGTCTTGCACTTCACCAGTCAAAGTAGTTAGTGTCATAGAGGACTGAATAACTTAAAAACTTCAGGTGACTTTACTTACAGCTGGGAGTGTTCAGCAGGATTGCAAATTTGACTAATGGGCTTACGTCAGACACTTGTATAGTGAGAAAGGGTAGGGGCCTCTCATGAAAGGGTGAGCTTCCCAGTTTGCAAGGAGGGAGAGAAAGTAAAACAATATAAAAATCTTATTCCTAGAGGCAGAAATTAGTTGCCTGAAGCAAGAGATGAAAGAATTGTTCAGCTTTCCTGTACTACCCAAGTGTGTTCTTCTCCATCTATCAATGCCATGGAAGCAGAACCGTTCTTCAGGAGCTTACAGTATGTCTCATTTGAAATACACGTAAGAGATCTGAGCTTGGGAGCTGTAAGAAATTCTGACCAATTTGATTTTGTTCTTTCCTGAAATTATAATGTTCAACTACTCAAGATTATTTATATTTTTTTTTGGTATTGTTTTCTATGTTGCTCTGTAGAATGAAGCTTGTAGTATTTCTATTCCACAGGCTCCGGATCACACTGTAAATATCCCTGGACTAAATGGTTGCTGTAGGTCCTTTCCAATTGAGTTATTCTACTCTGTATGTCACTGCTACAAGTGTTTCTGTTCAAATCGAGCAAATGTAGCTGCTTGTCTTTGTGACAGGTTAAGCTAAATTCAGACAGAGTTTGAGTTATTCAAATGAGTTTGAAGTGTGAGCAGACAGTACAATCCTTGCTCCAAAAATGAAATAAAATAATGAAGAAAAAGTAACTGTACAACATACATCTGGTGTTTTATTATTTACCTTTTTTAGATTATATATCTTCTTGCCCAGTGATTACCAGCTTAATCAACAAACTGTTTTTTAAAGAAAATGGGTACCTGGAGAACTATAATTAGTGAGAAAATATTGCTCTTACTGTGCTTGCTCTTACTTAGGGTGGTGAAGCAGTGGAACAGGCTGCCCAGGGAGGTTGTGGAGTCTCCCTCTCTGGAAATATCCAAAACTCATCTGGATGCAATCCTGTGTCACGTGCTGTAGGCAAACCTGCTTTGGTGTGGTGTGTTGAACTAGATGATCCCTAGAGGTCCCTTCCAACTTCAATGACTGTGCAAAAAGGCATATCATGACTCATTTTCCAAATAGTGGGGTTTAAAGTTGTTTATAAATCTTTAAAAAAAACCCCAAACCTCATGTAAACTTATTTTAAGTCTTTTACATCTTCTTCCTCCCTAGTAAGGCAATTGCAGTCAACAATCACAAATTCATACCTATGGTCTCAAAATGCTATGTTGAAGTTTCTATAGCAATGTTATTCAGACCTTGCCTTCTTCCTCTTCACCTCTAAAACAACAGTTGCAATTTACAACCACCTCAGCCATGTCCTGTGCTTTTTAGCCTGGGATAGGAAATGTTGTCACATTTGGAAGCTTAAAAAGCTGTATCTCTACAACAACTCTCAAAACTCAAAAATCATAAACTAAGAAATTTTGACCAAGAACAGCCTGGTGACTAGATGACTGCCAATGGGTTGGATTAGACGCGTGTTACCTTTGTGGTGCTGGATAACAGAGTAAGATTTCTGTAAGGCACAGGTGTGTAGTTGACAGGTGAGCTCATTCTTGTTCTCAACTCAGCTTTTAATTTCTCTGAGAAGGTTGTTCTTTGGAAATGCTCATCACCGAATGTTCCATTATGTAATGAAGGTAGCATTTGACTTTGTTTTTAAAAATTCCTTTTAAGAAGGCAAGCTAAGTAGAAATCTGGAGTTTGGAAAATATTGCAGTATCTGTAAAAACAAGCGAAGCGGTATCGTGACAATATAGCGTTTGATTTTAGCTGAATGAGTGCTGCCTTCTGTAAAATTTGATTCTACACTGACATACTAATAAAAATCCAAGGGCATGTGCTGTTACACTGCCTGAGTTTTCACAGTTTTCTGCAATTCATAAAATGCAAGACAAACGTGAGATGTAATGATGTCCTTTGATGCAAGGTTAACCCAGTGTTTTACCTGGAGCTGGATGTGTCTTGGCGGTTTAATAGGCTCTTTGGAAACAAGATTCAGACTCTTTGTGTGCTTGTTTCCTATATAGCAGGAATTCTTCAGCTGTGCTCAGGCCAATGGTGTCCTTTCATGGATAAAACTAAGCTTATGCTCAAGAGGTTGCAAAAATGTACCTTAATGAGCAATCTGCCAAGTGAGTCAGTCTCTTCTTTTATCTTTTGCCTAGGAGTGATGCCTGTGGAATAACGTGGGGTAAAAATGTAGGCTTGCTGTTAAATTTAACAGGTGGAAGTCAGTAATAACAAATGAGAGTTTGTCAAGCTGAAAGCACCTATTGTACAATACCTGTTCTTTTGCTTGTAGTCCTTTACCAAGAGCTAGAAAACAATCCCTTGATTATTTGTTTTTAACAATGGAAACTGCCTAAGACTCAGTAATTCAGGGCTAATGGATGGAATAACAGGATGGAAATACATGTTTTAGGATAGAAGTAAGAGCATCAGGAGTGAGTGTAGCAGTGTGCTGAGGTCAAGAGAGGCTTCAAAGAAGCAGAATAATCATTCAAATTTGGATGGAATTTCCAGTAAGGCTACATTACCCAATGACAAAACAAGCTGCTCCATTTGCCACCTATCAAATTGTTCATTTTAGTTTGTCAAACCTGGGTAGTATCTTACGGAGCCTGCTATGTTCGGATGATGCTCCTCTTGCAGAGGAGCAAGAAAGATTGCCTGTCATTCAAACAACAGGGGCTGCAATGTGGAGCAGACATACCTGAACCTTTGGAGACAACAGACTTAGGATCTTGTGGAGTCTGTTGCAAATTGGGAAGTTAATAAAAGTTGCTGAGCTCAGGAGAGGACCTGTTCTGCACTGGGCAATGGGAAGGCTTTATTTAGTCTGTCTCTCTTTAAAATCTTGTCTTGTACTTCAGTCTTTGTAGTTTCTATGATGAAGTCTTGCTGTGCAATTCAAAGTCCCTATGTATCTCTGGGCGTGCTCACTATCAAGCAAAGATGAGACCTATGGTGCCAAGGATCTTGGGACGGGACCACATTGGGAAAATGACTAAGACACACCATAAGGGATATGGAAGAGTTTGAAATGTGGAGTAAGTGAAAGGAAAGGGAGAGAAGAGATGATGCTTCTGTATTTCAGGAACTGAGGAAGGAAAAGAGAAGAACCCCCTTTCAAGCAGTAGATGAGGAGACTCACCCATTTGTATATGGAGACGAATTTAACCTCCCCTTAAAGGTACAAAAGTAGTTAAGCTAGTTAAAGAAAAAATAGTCTCCCAACATGCTTTTGCCCCTCAATTTAAAGATACTCAAACAATTCTGATTACTTTATAAGCTTTTATTCTTTATTTATTATTTTTAAACAATTAGGTTTATCTGAATGGGACAAAAATTATGAAGGGAGAGCAGATCTCAGTGAAAAGGGACTGGGGGGGTGGCGGAAAGTTGAAGATAATTGCTCAAAGTACACAAGAATTTATGCCAAGGTAGTTATTTTTCTTGTCTTTAAGTAAAAAGTTAACTTTAAACTGATTTTTAAATAATGTGTGATGATGTTAGGTTCTATATCTCAGGCAGCTGGTACTCTGCATCTAGCTCTTCATTCCTGTTGACTGAACACTTAAATTAGGGAGGTGCACTCATAACTTGCATCTAATCCACAGTGAGATTTCCCAAATAGATTGATTGATGTTCTCATTTACTTTTTGTCAAGGCCTATGCAAACCCTGTGTTATTCATTTGTCAGCACTTGCAGCAAGGCTGTTTTCTGAATAAAGTTCTTCTTTTTCTAAATATGAAAACTTAGTTAAATAGAGAGCCCTGGGTGAATTTCATGCTGCTGTGAAGTCTGATCTTTTCTTCTCTAGTTCCATAGCAAACCTTCTAGGATTTATTTAACTTATTCAGCTAGAATATCAGTTATTTATGGGAAGAAAAGCTGTTAAGCTTGTGCATTTTGGTACTGTTAGGTGTCAAAGCATGTAAAGGTTTCTTCCTGTGTAGACTACAGAACACAGCAAGCCAGTCTCTTCTTGAACTACTTGTATTTTCATTAAAATGCTAATACATACACCAATAATATGTATTTTTTAATTAATACAAATTACTTAAACCTTTATAACATGTTACTGGGAAAGAAGACAACTAATAACTCCTCATCTTGAGTCATCTAGGTGCTAGACTCTGAATGCTTCCTGCCTGAGCTTGTGCTTCAATGCCTTGGCCTTACTCAAATGCACCTAGCAAATATATGCCACATGTAAGAACATGAACAAAATATAATTACAATAAAATTAGCAGAATATGCATTTTTCCTTTTAAATGCTTGAAAAAGCCATTGAACTACAGATGGAGTGATAACCAGACAAAGAATTAAAGAGCTCTGTTCCTGCACGGGCTTTAACAAAATGCCTGGGTTTCTACTTGGGACTACAAGTCAGCAAGGGGAAAAGTACTTAAGAGGAAGCAGGAGTCAGAGAATATTTCATAGTGCCGGAGACTTAAGTGAATTTTATTTCCATCGTAGGAGAGTGGTAAGTGGCTTTGAGAGACTCTCTTAGGCCGTGATTTTACTATCTCAGTGAGATACGAAGGACATGAGTAAGAAAAACTCCATTAGGCTGTGCGTTAAGCTTTTTCAGGAAAGATGTTTGTAATGATTGTTCTTTTGGGCTTGTTCTGCAAAGGGGATTTTTAATGAAGTTGCAGTCCCTAGTGTAGGTAGAAATTATTGTGCAAATTAAATCTTTTTCCCATGCCATACACTCAAACCTTCCCCAGTCACGTCACTACGGTATGTTTATAGTGGGGATTTGCAGTGCACCTACCTCATCTTGTGTAGCTAAACAGACTATCAAAAAAATATCCATCCTGCCAACCCCACTACTAGTATAGTGGACATCTATTGCACTACTTTATTGCACTAACATAAAAAGACTCACCAAGAGCTCTCAATCATGTTGAAGTCATCTGACAGATAAACAGTCTGAGTTGATCAGCTAAAGATGGAGGCTTTTGTTACTGACATAGATCCTTCTATGTCTTAACAGAGGAAAGATATTTATTGTTTGCTTTCAGATGTTTCCAACACTGCTATTTGAACTCTCTTCTTCCACTGGAAGCGCTCTCAGGATCCTTAGGTAAAAACTCTTTTGCAGTTTTTGAACCATTTGGCTACTCTGGTTCTGTCAGGTGTTCTGCTCACGGGCCTGCAGGGAGACTTGTGAGAACAATACCTTGTCCTTTATACTAGATTTTACCTCGAGCTCTGTAGAGGGCCAGCGTGATCTCCATCATCTGCTTATAATTTCCACTCTCTCCTGATATTGGTGTATCCCTTGTGCAGAGGACAACAAGCTGTGATGGCGGATGCTGATGCTGCTCTTTCCCACAGAACTGGGAAATGCACTACTGGAATCACCTCTCAGCAATATGCTGCTCTTCAGTGCTTATTGAATTTCACAAAAACTGGAAGAAGACTGAATAACAAAATGGACACTTGGGCTCATTGTTTATGCTTCTCATCTTCAGAAAATTAATTTAGCCAGCTAAATTAGGTAACTAGTTCCTTTGTGCTGCATGTGTACTTAACAGAGACAGAGAGAAACTCTTAGCGAGGATGATTCACAGACCACAGTTATGATCATATTACAAATTGCTCTTTGTCCCTGCTCTGTCCATTTATTAGAGAAACTTAAGGAGCCCAGCTATCTAACTCAGCTAACTGAAGTTAGGCAGTGAGAACATGCCGTTCTGCTGCATGGTCTCCTGTGCCTGTTCTGTGCTTGAACACAAAACTCTGTCCTTGGATGTGCATGTGCAGTCTTGACATGAACCACAGGAAATAACTTGCATGTCAGCAGGTGCAATATGACCAGGGTATACAATAATAGTACTTTTTATTTGTTTCTTAAATGTGTACCTAAATGGCACTTAGATCTTTAGTAAAGGAAGTGTAAATTGCTGTGTTTATTTTCTACCCAAAACTTTCATGAATATCAGTTCTTGTCTAGTTTAGATGTGAAGCAATTAACAGCAGCCATGGGAAATCTGGCTCATCTGTGAGAGTATCTATCTAAATGGGAGGCAGCTAAAAGATAATTCCCTTTCCACAAAGGGGAAAGAACAGAGTGAATGCCAAGATGGAAAATAAAGTTGTCACATCAAATCCCTGTTAACATGGTCAAATTGTATCTGATTAGGTGTTAGCCAGTCTACCAGCTAACACCAGTATTTGAAAGCTAGGCAAGGAGATATTTAAGCTCAAAAGTTTCAACTGGGGCACATATAGATAGTATAAAGCTAAAAGCTACTTTTCTGCTTAAACCAAACTTTGAAAAAATCCCACGCATGCACTTTCAGTTTTATGCTGTGTGCAAATATCAAATATGCTTAGCTGGAACAGAATTTCTTGAAAGTAATTATTATCATCCCATTTGGCTAAATATATCTATATATATACCAGCAATATGCAAGAGTAAAAAGTGCTGATAGAGACTTATGAAGTCTTTTTTATTCAGAGACTGGTATTGTTGGTCTGTTATTGCTATTTTTGTTGCTGTGTTACCTATATATCATCTATTCCCAAAATGTATCTGTCCCATGGAAATAAATGCAAAGGTTTATTCAGAACAAATTAGTTCAAAGGAGGAAACTAAATTTGACCATGAGATATCTCAACCCCTTTAACTGTTTAGAAGGGTCAGAGAATATAGAGAACATTTTCTGGAGTAGGTACCCCCAAGAAGTATTTCAGCTCAGGTTTGTAAGCAAGCATCCAGACAAGCTCTGATCCCAGGCATGGTTCTGCTCCTGTTCTGCTCTCCTTCCCTGCATTGCAGATCTTTTAATTAGCTTTTTGAGACAAACACAGAATCATCTACAACTGGGGGAGTTTTACCCCAGGAGACAAGGAGGGTCCTGCATTGTTTTGTCCAGCTGTGACCAACACTGTCAGGTACTCTCCAGCATGTTGGGGTCTTTCAGGAGGTTACTCTGTTCAGTGGGATGGCAAGGAAATGGGTTTTAGGAGTTCCCAGCGAGCTGCAAGATGGGCATCCACAGTCAGGCTTAAGCTTTTGGAGGAAAGCAGTAGGGTGTGCAACTCAGGTAGCCGAAGTCTCCCTCCTGAGTTAACAGTGGAGGAGATGAGCTGGCTGGATCCTGAACCCAACTAAACATCAGGCCAAGCTAATCTATTGGGCTTTCTGTCTCCTGCTCTGAACAGGGACAAATGAGATGGGAGAGCATCTCAGGGGATAATGTAGCAGTGAAACTTGTCACCCAAGTCTGTTGGACTCAGGTTAGTTTTGTTGTAGAATTACTATCCGGGAACTTTCTCCCCACGTATGCACTTTTTTTAATGTACAGTCTTTTGCGCAGATGCATTTGGCCCATCCTACAGCAGCCTCATGTCCCCATGCAAAACAGCTGTGTCTGGTTGCTCTTTACCACCATGTCTTAGGGAGGGTTTTGCAGCTAGAAGGTGTTAGATAAACACATGTGTGTCCTTTCAAATCCTCCCACGCATGTTAGTGCCTTTTTCTGTGCCTTCTCTCCAAGGCACTCCAGTTCCCTAGGGAGCAGCCTGCTTGGAGCAGCAGCCACACACACCGCATGAAGAGACAGAAATTCATGCTCCATCTCAGCTGCAGGAGGGGAAAGGTGTGCCTGATTGCTAGGATAAGGATCAGCTGAAGAAGTGAGAGAGGAGAGGAGGGAGAAAAAAAAAAAAAAGGCTTTAAATGGCAAGACTGAAGTTATAGCATGTAGCCAGCATGTGCTGTATAGGCTTGAGGAGGTAGCAGGAGCACACAGGAGAGGCTCTGGCTGGGCAGCAGCAGAGAGAAGAGGTGCTGTAGGATGGGGGATTCCTGGACACCATCGAACAGGAGGGGTCTGCAAGTGCACAGGACACAACTGTCGGTCAGCTATCACTCATCCTGGAACTCAGGTAGGGTGAATGTATGGACCATGCAGGGTCTGAATTGTTTTTTCATCTCTCTTAGACAGTTTTGGCTCATGACGTTACAGAGCAGAGGCAGGAATTTATTCAGTTAAGTGGTCGCTGTATCATACAACTGCCTTTATAGGGGAGGAGGAATATTAGGAGGATAGTTTTTCACGATTACTACTTCGGGAAGATACGCAAGATTTTAAGTTTTCAGGGAAAATTTTTGGGCACCGTTGCATCTGTAAGAGAGAGAGCCTGAAGGCAATCCAGGCACCACAGGGAGAAAACTCAGAGATGCAAATCAACCACTTCACAGAAAACTGCATAGAGAAAGGGAAACATCTATAACAGTTAAGGGAGTGCATGAAAAGTACTTATCTGATAGGAAAACCTAAGGGACAGGGATAGCCAGGTTTGTATCCATTTTCAAGCTTTCAGATTTACTTTTTAAGGCATTGCATCTGCAAAACTCTGAGGACTGTCAAGCCCCTTTCAGTCCTCCTCACCGGGTGAAACAGTTGCAGGATAACAATTTAATTTCCGTATTACTAATAAAGGGTGCGTGTGTTTTCCTCAAAGTGTAGCTATATGTAAAACAAACGCTTGAGAGGGACATTAAGCTTGCAGTAGGAACACTGTGAATTCCTAGGTGTCCCTGTGTTTCCAACCACAAATTTTATTAGGCTGTGAGCACCTGCCTTCAGCATGTCTCAACAACCCTTTCCCTGCCTTGGTGTCGAGGAGCTGCGTTGAGAGCTAAATCCTACTTTCATTCCTTGTTATATTTTTAAACACTCTTGGCTTAACTTAAAAAATATGTAGTTGCTGCAGAAGTTTTTTTTTCAGGTACTTTCTTCTGTTTCAACTGTTGTTTTGCTGTTAGCTAGTAAAGCAAAGCAGGCAGAAACAGGCTGTATATATTTTGTGCACTTGAGCACGTGTCTGCTGCTGTACGGTTTGCCAGTGCTCCTTACCTTTAGCAATGATCCATGGTATTGTGCTTACCTTGAAAGGTATGTTTTTGAACTCTGGCAACTCTTTTAAGTGGCTTTTGGTTAGTTTATTGTTGTTGTTGTTTTTTAAGTGACAGAACTTCAAGGCCATTTTATTGTATTTTTTTTTTTCCCTAAAAAATAAACCCACAGACAAACCAACAAAAAACCCCACCTTTCTTCAAATTTCCCAAGTACAATAGAAACTACTGTTACGGCTTTTCAATTTAATAGCTTAAAACTGTTGTGTTCACTTTCTGTGTCCTAGCTTCTCTTACACAGAGAGTATCTTGTGCTTTTGTGGATGTGTGTATGACTAGGTACACTTATGTATCATCAATATATATGCATTTCTGTATGCATTGTTTTTTAGACAGTCATTTAATGTGGTTACAAGAAGTTGTTATGGTAAAAGCTGTTGTTAACTGATGGGACTAATGAGATTGCCCTCACTTCAGAGTTTTGACTTTTCACAGTCTAGCTTAGATTTTTCCAGTCTGAGAGTCTGTGCGTTATGCTTAGAGCTGCAACATATGCTTCCTTGCAGACAGAATTGAAGCTGAAGGTTTTAGAACAGGCAAAATGACCTTGTATTGCTGAACAGATAAGACAGTTAATAGCCTCTTTGATGTGATGCACCTGTGTTGCTATTTTTTTTCTCTCAGAAATAATATTTCTCAGAAATAAGATGAGTTTGTGGAATGATTACCGCTAAAAGAGGAAATCAGTGTCTACTGGAAATGACACTGGAGAAAGGAGTGACTGCAAATGTATATTAAAACTTGAATGTAAATTAGGAAGTTAGAAGTGCTTGTGGATTTTTCATACCAAGAGTTAAAAACAGCTACAGATTTTGTGTCCTATGTGCACAGGTACATATCGGTGCTCTCATTTTCCTGAGAATTCATTATAAAGCAGTCAGGCACTATGGGATAACCATAGTCTTTAGTTAGTAGGCATCTTTATACAAAGAAATCCAAATCACAGCTAGGAAAGCTGGGTAAAAAGTTGTGGTTTTTTAGGTATAGCTAGACAAAACTACTTGTTGCTACCTCCACATTTACTATTCTCAATAGGCTCAAATGTGTTGTATGTTTGCAAGAGAAATTTAAGAATTTATTGGTAACTAACTCCCCAGAAAATCTATCAATTTTATCTTTCTGGAAAAGCATGAGCCAAAGTTTTGTATAAAGAAAAGGATGAAAGTAGGGAGAATGGGGGCTTGTTGTTAAACATAACATCTACTGCAATACTGGCTGGTATCAAACATTTTTTTTTTTTACTCCAGTTCACCGAACTTTCTGCAGTATCACCCAGTATTTTCTCTGGAGTGAACACACTTGAGAGTCCTTGATGTATATATCTGTCTCTCTAGCGGGTAGCTCAAATACCTCTTGGTGCACAGACATTTATTTAAAGAGGTTTATTTCCTAATTCCTAGAGGCTCCTCTTCTGAAAGATCTGCTGAACTCTTTCTGTTCTGTTGTTCCCTTTTAAGGGATCTGCATTTAGACAACTGCCATTCTTCATGTGTGTGTGTTTGATGGTTGGTTACAGTACTGACAGAACTGTGTTCAGAGCAACTAAAATGTCATGTTACATTGGATACTTGCATATTCCTCTTGCAGAAATTATGAGCCAGTAGTACAGCTTACCAGTTATGTTCAGGCATGGTCTACTGGTAAATACTTCATTTTCTGTAGAATTCATTACATAATCATGTCTGAAGCCTGAGTTGTTGCAGCGTTTTGTATTCAGATCCTGCTGTCTTGCAAATATTGCAAACCTGAGAGTTAAAAACTAAGATAATACTTATAGGAAAGACATATAGAAGTCCCTTTATTTAGATAATCAGTACTCCAAAGGTAGAGTCTTTCTCTTCTCCACCCACCCCGTGCTTTTGGATGCAGGGAGTGACCAGTGGAGATGATACTGCTTGCAGCAGAATGAACTCTACAGAGCAGCTCTCCTCTACAGTCTTGTGGCCAATCATCATAATAAGACCTTTTGGTTTGTGTCACAGTGTCATATACAGTTGAGCTCTTAGTAATACATTGTATAAGTCTTCAGAGAGTGCAAAGATAATTAAAGAGTAGAAAATAGAGTAATTTAAAGAAAATGTGAAATAGATTGAAAAAAATCTTAACCATTGATTGATGAAGAAGAGAATTGCTGAAGTATAGCAGAAGAACTGAGAATAGCATCTGGACAGAGCCTGCCCATTTAATAGTAGAGTAGGATCTGAAGTGGCAGTGCCTTTCACTTTATTTCCACTGAGTTCTGAACTTTACAGGTGTCAGAACACTGACAGCAAGATGTTGATTAAAA
>VWZK01007878.1:124980-154713 GCA_013396935.1 Baryphthengus martii | reverse complement strand
AAAAAAAAAAAAAAAAAAATCAAAAAAAGTCCTTAACGTTGGCTTGCCAGTCTCACTGAGAAACCTTCAGGTTGTAACATGTGAGCAAGGCCCTGCAGAGATCTGGGTATAAGCAAGACCACAATAAATTGTAGGTTTACGTTGGAATTATGATGACTTTATTTCATGTTAAATGCTGTCTTGTTCAGTACAAGGAGAACATGTACTGGAAGCACACTTTCAGGATTACACCAGCATTTAACAGCATTACCAGTAGTGGACCAGAATAAACCATGGCATTTGTTTTCAAGGGGCAGGCTAGTTTGATGATCAAAATAAGATACTATATTACTTTATTATAGCTTCCTCCTCCAAAATCAGAAACCACTATAGTATAGGGCCACAGGTTTTGACTCCTGGTGTTTGTTGTCAGGTCCTGATGCTGTTGGCCCTCTTCCAATAGGACTGCTTCGCTGGAAAAAATACGTGTATGGGGATCCTCAGCTCCCTCTCACCTTCTCTGAAGATGCTTGTGTTTCTATATTTCAATACTTTGCTACAGAAAATGACTTCTCATATCCACTATCCTGCCCAGCTTCACTTTCTATCACTCCAGTGCTTTCCTACAGCAGTAGTCAAGACACTTTGAGTCAAGACTCTACAGGTAAGTGATTATTTCTTTTTTACATGTCAGAGGTGAGTTTAATCAGTGCTCAAGTTAAATAGCTGTTTTGCTATTTAACTTAACTGCCAGACTGCTTTGATCCTAAGGAAGGATTAGATCACAGAAACTTCATGCAAGAATTTATGCATATGCCAAGTAATTCTTATTCAAAAAATTTGCCTCCTGGTTTAGAAAGTATTGAAAACAAAGAGCATCATGTTCTCAGACACAATATGTTTGCTTTAAAATGAATACACCAGCTGTTTGATGAGAGTTATCTATGGTAGCATGTGAAGGCATTTGAGGATAGCATTGTCTTTTCTGTACCTGTTATAATTCTTTGTACGATGGAGAATACCCTGCCATGTATCCAAAATGCTATGAGCACCTGGCTAATCACAAAGCATCCAATTACATCCATAGGAATGCATTTGCGTTTCCCACCCACTGTTAAAAAGCTTGTATCTATCAGAGACCGCACCCTGCTGGTCAGTGATGAGGTGTTTGCAGACTGTGGTCTGGAGGTCTCTCAGAGTCTACAGGAAAGGTGATGACTGATAAAGGCTTGTGGTGTTAGGACAAGTCACTTGAGCCAAAGTCTGCTCCCATTTGTATCTGAGAATCTTTGATTGCAATGATGTTAGGAAGTATGTCATGAGCTCTGCAAATTTTTCTAAATCTCTGTAAAAGAATTCTAATTCATGCTGCCTTTTTTTGTATTGTTAAGTGTGAGGAATTAGCAAGATTCTGCCTATATGCCAGGTAGCAGAAATGGAGAAATATGGAGAGTTGGGTCTTGCTGAATCCAATATTGGAAGGGGTAATGCTGATCTAAATACCTAGTGCTGACTTAATTCTTAAAATGTCTGTAATAACTGCTGACAACAGTGGCTGGATGTAATCTGCAGTAAAAATAAAAACAAAGCAATTATTTCATTAATATATTAATATTTAACAATAACAAATATTACTGTTGTTTTGTATTATGGATTTTTTCATTGTAAGTATTGTAGTGCATTATTTTTGTTTAGTGTAACTGATGCAGTCATTGTTGTATGTTGCCAAAAAACAATGGGCCTGAAACTGTGGTGGTGCTGAAATCGAAGCAAAACTGATTTCCCCCTTCCCCAAACCTTCTAATCTAATGGTTCATCTTCTGGATCTGGCTGGATGCTCATGGCAGTTGAAAATCCCAGGCACTAGCACTTCAAGTACAATTCCTAATGCCTGCTCCAATGGTGACACCTGCAAAACATTTGTTAGGGCAAATGCTAAACAATTAATGCAAGGTTAAACATTATGCCTTTCATTTATCTTTTTTGCCCACTTCCCCTTAAGAGCAGCGCAAATCTGCATCTCTTGCTCACAATCCAGTGATCTTTGTATGAACTCTGTGACTGTATTCTAGAAGTTTAATTTGTATCGTAGTTTACTTGACCACCTATTTTAATAGTAGAAATACTGTATCTACTGTGAGATACTTAATATTGTCCCCATATGAGGAGTCACAACTCTGGTTTTAATTGTGAAGTTGTTGGTTTGGAACAGTGAGGTGGCAAGTCAGTCTTACTGTAAGGTTCACTGGGATCTGCCACCTACAGGTGATGTTGTGAAGAGGAGAAGAGTTAGTTAAAAATAAAATAAAATAGTAGTATAAAAAACACCCGTAGTAAAACTTGATAAGGATCAGCTAGCACTGCAGAACAATTTACCAGTTATAAAGTATGGATGTATATAGCCAAAGGTACCAGTGTGATATTATATTAGCAAGTCAAATACAAATGCCATAATTTTGATCTTCTATTTAAGAAGCCTCAGGGTATCTGAAGAGTTCACAGTGAGATGCTTATGGAAGTATTGCACTAAAGAACAGCATTGCAGCACAGTGACAAGTCAGCACAGAAAT
Organism: Baryphthengus martii; assembly: GCA_013396935.1. Lineage (NCBI taxonomy): Eukaryota > Metazoa > Chordata > Aves > Coraciiformes > Momotidae > Baryphthengus > Baryphthengus martii. The sequence continues at coordinate 152,164 of VWZK01007878.1, read as the reverse complement.
AATGTCCATTTCCAACAGGCCTGGGAGGCCCTGGTGCGAAGCATCACTCATATGGCACAAGAAGATACAGTCTTCAATCTGAGGAGTTAATGTCCTAATTTCTGTATCCAATGAAACAATTGATAATCCATGGGAGTATTTTAAATCTAAATGTCTTCTGCAGCAGAGGAGAGGGAATTGCGTGGAAGTTGGGTGAAGTGTTTCCTAGATACTGATTAGAAGTGCTTTACCCTATTGCACAGGGGTAGAAGGGTGTTGTGTCCCCAGCTTCTGCGTACAACTGGGTGTCATGTCTGCAACACCAGTGATAATCCACAACACTGGGCCTCATTGTAAGGCTTCTAAATCAAAGATTCCTCAAGTTTTTTTAAACTTGATCGGTTTTCAGGGACTGTCTTGCCATGATTGAAATATTTATTTACGCCAAGGATAACAGCTGTTCAGCAGTGTACTGCACGTCTGTGGAAACTCAGGCAAGAGTTCTGCATCAGCTGAAACAGGGGTATTTTTGAAAAGGCTTACAGATTGATTAATGAGGTAGGGTATATCTTAAAGTTATATTCAGACTCATTTATGTCCAAGACTACTTGATCAGCTCATTTACAGGAACTTGACATGTGAAAGAACACCACGCCACAGGCTTGCTGTGCAGCTTCTCTCTTGTGAATTTACACCAAATTGCAACATTTTACTGATAAATTCTTAAAGAACCATCCATGCTAAACCACCAGTATACAGTGCATACAATACATACATTGTAGTTTCAAAATATTTTTTTTTTAACTGCTGGTGATGGGAGAGAATTTTGGCTTCTTCCTCCTGGGCAGGACATGTTCAGGACCTTGTAATAAGCTGTGCTTGGGAATATCTGAGATGAATTTCAATGTTCAGAGCAATAAGATAGTGAAGTGGAAAATGCAACACGATAAAATGCTATGTATTAGGATACACAGTATGAGATAGAACTGCAGCTAACAGTGTTTGGGGAGCAGATCTTATTGGGTTACTTTGCATCCTACTTGAACCATCAGTCTCAATTCAGTGCTTTTGCTGCATAGCAGCATCCTGCAATGCTAGATAATTTACAGAGTAGTGTCAAATTTTGTCCTTGGATATAGGAGTACTGTTGACATCAGAATCGATCAATTTAATGGACTCTGGAAGGGAATTCTTGAACATTTACTTGTGATTTGAAATAAAGTTTTTTAAGAGGATTTCACTCCTTAATAAAACGCATGCTTCTGAGAATGGAACAAAATATGAGGAATTATTCTGTACTGATTTCTTAACCTAGAAATCTTGTGAGGGAGTACCAGAGAGGAACGTGGTTTGGGTAGCTATTTCATAACTGCTTACCAATGTTTGAACTGAGTCCCAAAGAATTCTTGTTGGTTAACTTCTCTTTTCTTATTATCATTATACAATGCGTAATTATACCGAACAATATCTTTCAGAATATGCAAATGACTTTTCCTCTCAATCCAGCTGGTGTTGTTTAGCAAAAGTTTGCACTGAGTAGAAATGACTCAGGAGCTGAACAATACCTGTCAAGTTTGTGTCATCTGCAAATTTTAAAGAAACGCTAAATATTATAATTAATGAAAATATTGAGGATAACAAGACCTCTATGACTTTTTTAAATTAATTCCCATTTTTACGAACAATAATCTCAATTTCTTTTGTCAGCCACTTCTGATGTGAAATTAGTGTACCTTTATCTAGATTGTATTTCTGCTGCTTGTTCATGATAGGGACCTGTCCTTGTGTATGCGTGTGTGCTAGATCAGCTATTTTGAAGTCAATTATATTGATTTGCCATGAATTGTTCCTGACAAATTTGTTTACTACTTGTTACCACCTTTTTTTCTTCAAGGTGCTTACAGACTGCTTGATTTATTGCTTGCTTACTGATTTGTCACCATCTCTTTTCAAATGTTGATGTTAGGCTGACTGGTCTGTCACTACCTAAAGGACTTTATTTGCTCCTCTCCACTGTTTACAGGACTTTGTTCCATCTTTACTTGAATGGAGTCTTCCTTAAGCTGTATCTAGGTTCCTAAATCCCAGTGAGTCAACTGAAATGTGAAGCAGGCACCTACGTGTCTTTTCTGGGTCTGTGCCTGATCCCTGTTGTGTGAATGTATGGAATGGAGCTATTTCAGGAGAACTTGTACTCCCAGCAGTGACTGGGAAAATGCAGAGGACTTGAGTCAGCTGGACCCTCTTCAGTGATGCACCTGGGTCTGTATTGTACTTAGTCAGAAACATGCAATTCTGGAAAAAAAAAAAATAGTATTTTTACAATTGTGGTACACAGTTTTTTGCAAACGTAACAATATCTGAGAGAGAACATTGTTCCAGTTTCCTTGCTCAAATCTGTTGGAAGTCTGGCTGCAGCTCAAGTTCCCTATTTTGTTTATGTAAATTCCTGTGACCTCTTCATTTTATTTTGCTGATGCAATCATAGCATCAAAACTTTTTCCCTTTGTTTCTACACTGCACGATATTGCCACCTGCTGTGAATGTTATTTTTGACATATACAAAAATCAAATCAATTTGTTATATATTTCTTGATTTGTATATAAGTGCACACTTAAATGGGTTCCTCGATTCTCCAGCTTCCATGTATTTTTTGATAGAGCTTTCTTGTCTCATGCAGCTTTTAAGGCCTGTTTTAAATCACACAAAGGCATGTTTTAAATCACACAATAACAGTAAAAAGCTATATAAAGAAATAAATTGTGACACTGACTACTTTTTAGTATGGTCTAAGACTCCAGTTAAATTTATTTGTTAAGCTAGATGCAGAGGAAGTGTGCAACATAACCAGTGTTAGCTGAATTTTGCAAAAGAAATAGTATTGGCCTGCCTAGGAAATGATTTGTTCACCTGGAGAAAAATGAGACTTAGGAGGATTATAATGTGAATAAGGAGATGATTGAGGGGGACATGACAACAGTCTTGGGAGAGGGGAGTACTAAATGGAAGGAAGATTAATAGTGGAGTTTTTCCAGTACTGGTTTAGAAACAAGGTTAGTATTTTTATGGATGACTTCTGCCTGGAAAGGAGGCGTGCATTGATGAGATGTGTTCATGAGTTTAAGCTGCAAGATATTATCACTATAGAGGAGAATCTGAATGTCAGGTAGGAAGAAATGGATGGCTTTGAGGAACAGAAGGAGGGAAAGATGATAAAATAAAATAGTGCAGGTTTCAAGACTGTGCATAACAGACTTTTTTTTTTTTTCTCCTGTGCACTGGGAGTCCTTAGCTGAAAATGGTAGGGAAAGATAAATCCAGCTACTAATCAGAAGTGTGCTGCAACTGTGAAAAAGCAAATGGAAGCCCAGGATGTCTTGGGTGAAATATTTGCCACAGAGGGAGAGATTAAAGTTGTTTACCCAAATTGGCTGCTTATCTTCAAAAAGGCTAGAGATATACTGGAGCTTAAGCAGAGAAGAACTACCAGAACACTATGGGAGAAGAGAGCTCGTCTTTTATGAGGAGAGTAAAAATATTGCTGTATTTAGGGCAGCAAAACAAGCTATTTACAAAAATAAAATTCAAGACAGTAGGTTTCAGTCTGTGTTTTATTCAATATTTATAAAGGTTGGGAAATAGCCTATTCTGAAGAACAGGCATCTGATCCTTTTACTTGTCCTGACCAGAAGCCTTCAGAGTCTAAAGAAACTGCTGAGTGACCCTGGAGATGCAACTGCTGATGTCAGCCTTTAGAGTTAATGAGTTGCAGTAGCAAATCTGAATTTGAAGGGCTCATAGACTTCCTAACTCCTGGGGACTGCGTTCAAACGTGAAAACCACAAGATGGTGCTGACGCTCCTTACCATGGTCGAAAGCATCATCAAAGTTGCAAAGCAGCGTGCGGTGGCCTGGATGTAACCAGACAAAATTTCCATGGAGCCCTGTGTATATTAACCTGTAAACAAGTAATAAAATCAGTCGCTCATTTTAGCCTACAGTTTGCAGTTCTGCATTGATTTTTGTTCAGGAGTCCTACTACCATATAATAGATAGAAACAGGGAGATGAAGATGGAAAGAGGGAGGTGAAGACAGAAATAAGGGAATTGGAAAGGTGATGGTTATTTCTGAGGTTGTACTCTCTTTGCGCTTGGCTTTCAGCTACAAAGGGATTGATGAAACACATTTGTGCTAACTCTGATTAGAATCTGCACTTGAATTTCCATGCTCTTTAATTGTCAAGGGCAAAATCTACTGTACCTGCAGTGTTCCTGACTGTTTATGATTCTCTGCCTATTTTCTTTTTATGTTTCCATTGAGGCAAGGACTGCTTTGGAAGATTTGGTTGGTATTCTCTATACAGTGTCTTACAAGGGAGTGGAATAGAGGTAGGTTTCTGCAGTTTATGACTGTCTACTAGAAAGCTCCTAGTAAGGTTTATAAAGAAAAAAACCACGTTATTTGCAGAAATGTTACTTTGGGAACTCCGAAGTCAGCTGAACCCAAGGAATGATGCAGCTCAGCTGACAACCTCACAGACCTATCTCAGTGGTCTGGATTGTCAATAGCCTGCTTTTGCCATTGTCCTGTCCTGCCTGCTAACACAGGGCATCATGTCTCTGTTCATTAATCAGTGTGGCCACAAAGAGGAAAGGTTTATCTTTCTCAGTTTTTCATTCAGCCACCAGCAGAATCTCCCAGTGTTATGAATGACAAGTGCTAACTACTTTTATCAAAATTAGGGGGGAGTGCAATTTATTACAGAATGCCTGTCCTGCAATGCTGTGTCATTTTTTCCTCCTGAAATGCAGTGTATGCATTTTTCCCCTGAATAAAAAGAGATTAAATGTATTTAAGACTAAACCTGAAATGGCTAAAATGCATTCTGCATTCCATAAGTATGATTAATAGGGATCTCAAATAGCACATTAAGTATTTTAGTAATGTTAGTGTCCTTGCTGACTCTTGGGATAGAAAGTGTCCTCAAGTCTACACTTACAAAGATCTAAATACATGTACTTAAGCTATTTCAAGTCTCTGGCTACCAATAGGATTGTTTTTACGATTCAAAGATGTGTAATAATGTTTACTCAAAATTCTGGCTTACATCAAGTGTGCAGATTGTTCTAAAAACCTTCCTATTTAAAAGGAAGGAAATAAAAATTGTAAAACTTCTGTAGCCTTATGACCTTATTGTAGGATGAAGCCTAGAAGCTGCTGAGCTATCTGGTTCTGATCCAGCAAAGCAATTAAGTGTATGCTTCATATATTGGACTTGAGAGTTATACCATTGAAATCAATGCTTCTCACCACTTACCAATGAGAAACTAAGATTTGCCAAAGCACAAGGAGCTGGTAGTCGCTGTTACAATGTGTATTTAGAAATGTTAACCAGAACCGATCACATTCTGTTGGTTGAAGGCATTTAACAGCGACAACGCTGACAAATGCTTCCCGTAGTGCTGTACCACTGTGCTTCAATCTTGCCTTTAGAGAACATCTGTAGAGCTCAAAGTGCATTTGAAATTAATTACAAGGCCTGGCCTTTTTTTTTATCTGGAAGGTGGATATTTGCCCTTTTTGCTAATCTGAGGTTGGCATATTATTGCACAAATTTAAACTAGAATCTGATGCTGTCATTTGCTCGTTGCAGGTGCTTCACGTGAACTTAAAGTCGGAGGGTTTGTAATACAGAGTCTCCTCGTATTGCTACTTAGTTAACACAGATTTGGATTTATAAGTTTTAGTTCTTTTTAGATGCTTTATTCTTTCTTGAATACATTTCCACAATGTCTGTTGCACACAATTGGTGCAACAAGAATTGATTTGAATGTCAGACTTCATGAAGCGTCTTTTCCTCTGGGCAATATTCTGGTTTTGTATGCTAGTCAGTTAATGCAGAAAAGGGCTAGAATGGAGTTCAGGTCCATGACAGAACTACTGCTTTTTTTCCATAAGGATGTGCCTCTGTAGCACTCTTCCAATTGCAGCCATCTAGTGATAGAGAATCTTTAAGTCTTAGTGCAAAAAGGAGATGTTTAATTAGCTCTTTGATGGTTTACTAATGCTGTGCAAAAGAGCAACCTGTTTAACTCTTCTGTCAATGACATGCCTTTCTTTGTGATCAGTGTACCTATCTTGCATATTTTATAACCAAAATAATATTACATACTAAAAGACAAACAAAAATATGTTATGCAATCTCTTGTTTACAAAATCAAAATAGGACATTTCCCAACTTTATTTCCAGTAAGTGTATGCAAATAGAATACTTCTTATTTTGTTACTTGTTAGATGATATAGCTCAGTTAAACCTTGAAATGTTGTACCTGTAAATGACATATTCTTGTGCTGTAAAAATCTATTTGAAAGAAAAACAGCACCAAAAAAAATCCCTACTAATAAATCTCCTCTTGATAGTCATGTTAAAGAGAGTGAACCAGGGGGGGGGAAAAAAAGGTTAATGTTGGAAAACCACAAATAAACCACAATTTTTAAATGAGCTTTTTAAATTTGATATGGATAACGAAGTTTTAGTCCTTTGAAAGAGAAAGTACTCTTGTCAGAGTTTCAGATGTCAGATGGGAAGAATTAATGTGTAGTGCTGCAGTACAAGACTGAGACAGAGAGCAAAAGCCGTATAATTAAAATGGAATGAACTAAGCACACTAGTTCAAATAAAGCCCTTATTTATTTTCTTCCTCTATCTTTGAAGCTTGGTTTAAGATAACTTGTTTTGTTTCTTACCACTCTTCACATTAAAAGAAGGATAATAAACTTCCAGAAAAAATCCTGGAGGGGTCAATTTGAAATATAGACAGTATTGTTTGCTCTTTCATCTCTTGTATTTCCTTCTCTTTTCTCATTTTTCCTTGCATTTTTACATTTCTTTATTTGCAGTCATTCACAGAATCATCAAGGTTGGAAAAGACCTCCAAGATCATCAAGTCCAACCATCTACCTAACATTAACATTCCCTAATATTCATTGCATACCTCTGAAAATCTCTTCCTACTTTTCTCTTTCCTAACCAGTTCTTTTGTCTGTGTATGTACTGTGAATTCGTCCTCCCTTTTCTACCTGTTATTTCATATTCCTCATTTATACCATTTCCAGGAAAGAGACTCTTCCAGCTTTGTATCTTTGATTGCCCTCAGCCTGTTTCTGCTCAGCTCAAAGAAGGACGTAGCTCAATGAATCTTCATGCAGCTTTTCCTCATGCTGGCTGCTGCAAGAGAGGTGGTTTCCCACCCCTTTGCTCACAGACAAGGTGCTTTGCTTAGCTTCAGGAAACTGAAAGGTTAAAACAGACAAGTAGGGAGAGCAAACCACTGTGTTGCGTACAGCTCTCACTTGGTCAGGGTGGATGTCCATGGGTCCGTAGAGGTGGCAGGCTGCTGAACTGGCTGGTTAGGGCCTAAAGGAGAGCGGATCACCATGCTCCAGAGAGCTGATCTGTGGCCAGCTTCCAGCTGCAAGCCTCTGTTTCCATAGCAGGTAAGCAGAGGGCTTACTTGACACTTGCTGATCTAGTGTTCAGTAGATATCTGCTGCTTTGTGCTTGTGCCTGATGGATTTGAAGATTTCCATGGCACTTCCTGTTTAAGCAAGGTCTTTTGGTTGAGAAGACTGAGAAGCAATTACTGTGGGGGGCAAAACCCCTCAGACAGAATTCCTAAGTGTATTGACATGTTCTTAGTTGAATCCTAATTACTCATGCACAGGAGAGTTCTTCCTTTGAATTTTAGTTTGAAATTCAGGACTTTGTTTAAACTCTGTTGGAATCAATGGTAAGATCCACTTGCACTGCAGTATAAGGCAATCTAACCCAGGATGAATAAAATTGTACTCAAATATAGCATAACTTGTTTACACATTTTAGAACCACCCTCCACTGCCTCCTGTCAGTTCATGTGTTCGCCTTTGTTATCATGTTATCACTGTGTTTATAGAACAAACCGGGTTTCACTGTCGCATAACTACACTGTCTGCACTGTCTGTGCTACTTTTTGTCTGGTGTCTCCAAGTCCCTTGTTTCCCTTCTATAATGGAAATAAAGCCACAGAAATCCCCTGAAATGGGCACTTACTGCCTGTTGTCTGCATAGTGGGGAAGTAAAAAGTGCACATCAGGTACCACTCTGGGGCTACAGAAGTATTTGCTGCTTTGCAGGTGACACATTCTCAAAGCCCAGTCATCTTTTCCACATCAAGACTGAAAACTGTGAACGTACTTCATGCACAAATGTCTCATGCTTCTTTCTTATTTCTTTTAAATACTTCCCCCGGGTGCCTCTTTTTCTCTTGCCAAAAACACTGTCATTCACATCCTCGAAAAACTTCAGTCTTTAAGGTGAAAATGCTGCAGAGTGAAAATAAGTTATTAAGTTTGGAGGGGAAGGGAGAGCAGCAGTGGAGCTCCATACATAAAGATAAGAACATGCTGTACCTAAAGGTTACTGAAAACAGGCTTTTATTTTCTTCTTTTTCCTTAGACAGGTATTACATTATGTCATTCTGTAGATGATAGGTGAGGGAGGAAGAAACAGAAGGATGGAGCCATTATCCAACTGTTCTGCAGGGTCACAAGGGTACTGTTTCATAGAGTCAGAGCAGAAATCAGACCCCTCTAGGTGATCTTCAGGATTGCAAATTAAACAAAATACTATCTCTTCTGTTATTAGTAGAGCTGATAGTTTAGAACCTGTATTTAGTAAACATCCTCTGTTACGCTGGATTGAAAAGCATCTTTAGATACGTTATGAGCAAGCAATGAAACTGTAACAATAAAAAAAAATTATCTATATGCTTTGCTGGGTTAAGTTTTATAATAGTCTTGAACTGAGACCACAAGAGGGTGAGGATGAAATTAAATGAGGTGCTGTTAAAAATAGGATGTGGATCTGAATTAGATGTTTAGTGTGCTGGGCAGCTGAATAGAGGATGCAATTTGCAGTGAGAAATAGATTGTGTCTGTACTGTATAAATTTTGAGTGCTATGTAAATTTATAGTGATTGAAGGTTACTGGTGATTTTAGTTACTGTAAAAATTGATTGAAAAATGAAATTACCTGGGAATTGTATGTATTGTTAAAATTGATAGTGTAGGGACAAGAAAAACATATAACCGGTCCAGTAATAAGTTCTTCCTCCTATGCGAGATGAGACACAACACTTTTTAATCTTTCTTTACATAGACTATCATGAGTGGCAAGTGGGGAACTGACTATATAAGCCAAGTGAAAAAAGCAAAAGCAAAAAGCAGCTGTGTTGATGTATATTTAGGAAATCATAAACTCAACTTGGTTTTAAGCTATAGCTGGTTAGAATGGTGTTTCTTTGGCTAGGAGGATGTGATCATTCAGTGTATAGGGTGGGGGAAGAGGTAATCAGTGATGATAAAGATGGCAGGAAATTATGATCTCTGGCTATTATTGGGGACAGAATGCTTCAGCAAGTGGACTAGAAGTCTTCTAACTCTGACCCAGCACACCAAAGTTATGTTCCTATGCAGTTTAAAGCTGGAACATGATGAGTTTGAGCAGTGGTTCAGCTGATTGTTGCTGTCATCCAGGTGGCTTTAAAGAATTCTATGATGAGCATTTTTACCAGAGTACTTACAAGTAACTCTACTGGATGGGTGAGTTTTCACGATCAGATCATATTGCTTTAGATAAAAAGCACTATGCCTTATGTTGGTGCTGTGTGGGCATTTAACCTCCATTTGGTTTATGTATTGGAGGAAAAAAAAACATAATCACATTTCTCTGAGCTTATATTGCATCCTCATTGTGGGGATGGGTGACACTAAAGAGCAAGGTATTTGAAAAACCAAAACAAACAAGCAGAGGATGTGCTGGTCACCGTGGAAACCGGGATTTTGATGAAGAGGTTGTAAATATGGTAATACTTTATATGGAGTTTGGATTACAATAAACATTCACGTTATTTTTTCAAATTCTTCCATTTCCTCTTCTGATCTATAGTTTACTTTTTAGATGACAGAAAGGAAGAAACTGCAAAACATGGAGACTTGTCTTTAAAACACAGTAAAATACTTATTTCAGCAAAATAGTAACCCATTTTGCTGAAACAAATTTTTTATGTAAGGCTAGAACATGTAACAGAAGCTATAACAAAGGAATTCAGTGCTTGACTCTTTGGCCTTTAAACTTGATGCGTGTCCAATTACTTCAAAGAATATGTGGAAAATTCTGTCAATAAAGCAGTGTCTAAAATTGACCGTTTGTAGAAATAATGCCTCTTGATTTGTAAACATCCAGGCATTCATCACAGAGCCTCAATATCTCAGTGAAATTATTCGTGCGTGTCTGCACACTGTGTGGACTCTTAGTCCAGAAATGCTATGTTCATATAACTTGCCCATCCTGAATTTTGTGGTGAGTTAGAAGTTTTTATTAAAAATGTTATTGACACTCTGTCAGTTAAGGTGTTTTCTGAGTTCAGGTATATGCATCCGGCAGCAAATATTTGAAAGCAGAATCAGAAGAAACATCAATGGCTGAATAAAGATGGCTTTACATAAGTCAATCCTCAGATTTTTATGTGGGCTTCAGTGAAATAGCTTCTGAGACACTTTAGAATAACATCAGATATGGTTATCTTCACAGGAATGGGGCCCTGAAAGTCTCGTCTAATGGGTTTACATATTTAGGAGAACTGACACAGGACTGAGGTAGTTCCAGTGCATGTTTTAGGATACAGTCTTTCCATTGTCTGCAGTTTCACGAGCACAGTAATTCTACTCTCAGGTCATGAACACACTGTTCACTCTTATTTAGAGCAACTTACTAATCGAATATTAAAGCAATAATAAACCCAATTCTGAAAAAAAATTTGTACAAATATTAATGCATGTAAACTGGACTGGTAATACACATGTTTCTTCTTTAAATAAGGAATTTGTATTATCAATTAGTATCAATAAATTATCAATGTTTGTTAAATGTATATCTTAATACAATATTAATACAATAATTTTTAGTATAGTATTTCCTGATCAGGTGATAATACTGACCAGAATTGTATCTGACACTCACACCATCTTCTTTTACTGCTTTCTGTGTGTGTCTGAAGTCTTGTCTTCCTCTTTTAAGTGTGGAAAGTACTGCAGGATTTTGCCACGCTGTTCTTTTGAAGTGGACAGGGTCTGTTGAGGTTCTGTAAAATGAGTTGTCCCCTATGACTTCTAGCTCAAGAGTATTCAAACATGTTTTTACTTTTTATTGATAGAATACTTTTTTAGCAGAAGACTATAGGACCTTATTTTGTAATTCTTTCAAATATCTTTATAAGTCTTAAACATATTCAGAGGAGAGATTGAGAAAAATTGATGTTAAATATTTTGATCAATTAGGTCTTGAGTGCTCAGTATCTTGGTTGGTGCCTCTCCAGTGAGGGCATTTGATTTTCTCTGCCCATGACCTCCAATTGCGCCTCTGCTAGTTGCAGAAATGCTTGCCAATAGGAGACTTCTGGGAGGTTTTACTTATGAAAATGTTTCTGGAAGCTTAAGTAATGAAAGAATTCGGTCTATAATAGAAATAAAGTATTTCACTGATGCTTGCAGAACTTTTTGCCAAGAGGTTGGACTTAATGGTCTCAAAATGCATTTATTCTTAAGAAACACCAATATTCTGTGATGTTTGTCACCTGCAGAAACTCAGAGGTATTTAAAAATCTTAGTCTTCTAATGATTGACTTCCATTATCAGACTTCAGAAGGATTTTAATTCATTTTATTCTATAACAACTTACAACTGTGAAACTCTCTGCTTGATTCCTCTGTGCCTGGAGGGAGGTGTACTAGGGAAGTCAGTCTGTACAAGAAAAACTTCTCCAAACAGATTCAGTGGGTCATCTGGGAAAGTCCCTTTTGCATGACAGACCCGTCCCCAACCTTTTTGCTCTGCAGTGTGGTTGGTTCTCTGGAGAGCTGAAAGCAAACTGAAAGTGGAGAGTTTTATAAAGTAAGTATAAAACAAATATTCCTGATGGTTTGTTACTTATGGAAAAAATGGGATGGTCCTTGAGGGCACTGCAACCATCTAAAAAAAGCTACCCAAGCTTGAAGAAATGTAGCAGAGAATATGATGGCACTGCATGATCGGAGAGGCTGCAGGGACAGGGGTACCTCATTCCTGTGCTTTTTTTCTATCCCAGAGTCTGGGGATGAGACTTGGAAAATAATAGTCCCAGTTGTTGAAGAAGAACATGAAGCCAGTAGTGGCTTTCCTGCTGGTTAAGAATGCAGATAAGAACAGCAACAACAAAAATGCAAGAAGCTGTGAATAAATGGTGTGAGAGCTGGGAGGCTCTGCTTAGGCAGGAGGCAAGTGGTTTGGTGCAGCAGCTCCTAGGCTGCCTGTAGGGCTCAGCTCTTAGGAGATGCAGTCGCCCCATTTTTTTTCTCCTCTAGAGCAAAACAGGTGCTTTGAGAGTTTCAAGTGGCAGTTCAGGGAAGGATCTGTCATCTTATAAAACAAGTTTTGACTCTTTTGTTCTCCTCTACAAGTTTGCCATCAGGAATAAGCCTTTGGCTGTGACAGAATAAATTTGTACAGCTTTCACCTTTTCAATCTTGTTATTAAAAATGAATCCCAATGAAGCTGGCAAACGTAATGTAAGTTACTCCTCCAATTACAGTGAGTATGTATAGGCAGCCACTTGCGAGGTATAAGAGGAGGGGATAGATGCCTTCTGCCAAGCTGCAAGGGCAGTTTAAGGACTGGTATCACGAGAGGCCAAGGTATAGGGAGAAACTTTCCTGTTTGGCATAAATTAGTGTGTCCTCATAAGCAGAGGTGGTGGAAAATTGTCTCAATCCTTCCTTGGACACCTCACTGTGTGTCTGAAAAAGGCACTGTAGAAGCTGAAATGGCTTCAGTTCCATGCTGGTGTGTTGAGAGGCTTTGATTTTGCACTGTGGAGGCACTTCTTCTGTTGGCATTGGCATTGCAGTCTCTCCGGTAGGATTTGTGGCTTATAGCCCCTCTCTCCCTGAAAAAGTACTTCTGCCTCTGTAAAGGCAGGGTAGCCACGGGGGCAGGCACAATAGGATGTGCCGTGAGGGAGGAGAAGCAGCAGCACTTTGTTAGGAGACCTGTGCTCTGGCTCTACAGCAATGAAGCTGCAGATAGATCCACGGCAACATACTTCAGCTCAGTCCCCCATCTGCCTCGATAGAGATGGCAAAACCATGTTGTTCAGTGTGAGCCCATGGAAGGGACAACCTTTGGCTCAACCAAAGGAGAGAACATGGATGTTGGGTTCAGCCTGCATCTGTTCCAGGGGTATGACCACGTGCAAAGGCATAGGGTTGTGCTGCTCTGTATGACCTTCTGTGCTTCATGTGTTCATTCAGGTTACTGAATAAATATCCTGAAGCAGGGCAACTAGGGATACCAGGACAGCCCCCATCACAAGGCATCTCCCTGGGGACAGGGAGGGAGACAGGCTGAGGCTTGGCTGGGTGGTTGGCGTGTGGGTAAGGATAGGATCATACCTAGTGAGAGCCATGCACAGGCTAATGACATGGAACACCCTTCGGCTTTCTGTAAGGCTCATGGTGATGGTCTCCCAGTCACCTTCCTCACTGACCTGACTTGATACTGGAGGGTGGTTCTGTAATTGCTTTGGTCAAACTCAGCCTGAGATCAGAAAACGGAGTTGTTTCATCTAGTCAGGAATTTATCACCTGAACTAGCATCTCTGAAAGGGAAAACGGTGACAAATTGGAACACATCAGGGGGCGCCAGTCCTCCAGCCCACTCTGTAGTGGTGGCAATCAGGACAGCATGACCGCATGTTGTCTTGGGGACATGTGAAGTGTGAGTGTAAGCTGCTTTTCTGACTTAACTCTACACTGAGTCTGACTACCTTTACAGTTAGCAATGTAGTTTTTTTCTGAGGAAAACTAACAAAATCTTCATTTCCTAGTCCCAGGCAATAAAGTGACTGAAATGTGAGGGAGGAAGGTGAAAATAAAAAAAAAAAAAATGGATTTATAGTAAGAATTGATATTAATCATCTGTTTGATTTATTTTCTGCATGTCATAGATGATTTTAGTCAATTGATCAGAGTCTCATTTGGTTTTCCGTATGTGTAGGTGAAAAATTATCTTTTTTCTGTCTTATCATTATTTCTTGCTCTACAGCTACTTATGGTGATCATTTTTTTTCTGAAGTGACTTCCTGATAGTCTTTGTTTAGTGTGGAGGACGCCATTAATCCAAATAACAAAACAATTCTTCTTCCAGGACCGCACTAGCACTTCAAATCTACAGCTGTTAAGTACAAAAATGAGACAAATCAGCAATATTGGAAAATTGTTGTCCTGAATTTGTGGCTTTAGGAAGGGTAGCGTGTCAAAAAGTTGTTCTGGGGAATCTATTGGTTTTAAGGAGCCTTTCTTGGGCTAAGGCAGGAGAACTACCAGAGCATGTCTAGAAACAAAACCTCTCCCTGCTTTCAGGACTGTCTTCAAATAGTATTTTACTACAGATGGTAATAGTATTTAAGCTGAAAAATAGAAGAGCAAATGGCAACCAGTACTTTCGGGTGTCCATTGGTCATTAATCAGTCTTTGGTGGTACTGAGGAAACTGAGGGTGGATCACGACAGGCAAAAGATGTTGAAGTTTGGTTTATGCTTATAGTCTCTCTTGCCCAATTATCTGCTGTACACAGGATGATCCCTCCACAGCATGCTTATGGGGAGCTGCAGATGGAGCATTGTGATATATCGTTAGTGCCAGCTGGACACTATGGCTTACACAGTTCTTTCACAGCAGAGTAATCGGCATCTTAGCCACCAATCTTTCCACTTGGTCTTAGTTTCATGTAGTAGCAACAGTTACCAAATTTTTAAGTAACACAACAGACTTTTTCGCCAGCGATATTCATGCCCCTTCAGTCTTCTTTCCTTGCATGTGATTTCTTGATCTCTCAGACAACTTACTTAAGACCTGAAGCAACTTTAATTCCAAATATCAATATCAATCCTTTGTAGCCAGCTGCAGGAGTAGACCTGTTGAGCTACATCTGGATTTTCTTCCTGACTCTGTTGAACTGTGTAGGACTTGGTACTTTTGCTATCTTCCAGGAATGGCACATCAATGTGTAGCTGTCTTTCATGTTATCAGCAAGTGTCCAAGCCTGAACTACTTCCTTTTTCTCACTACACGTGAGAAGGCACTCTAGAGTGGGTGAAATAATTTTTAAATGAAATATAACATCGGTTAGAACAAAAATAATAAGAAAATAATAGATATAGTTTCACCACCAGAAGAGATTTGGAGTGTGTGTGTGTGTGTGTGTGTAAACGGGACCTGAATCAATGAATATAGGTGGATTTTAATAAATTATCTTACTCAAGCAGAACTGTTTCAATGTCAGTGCCTTTTTGCTTTCGATGTTTTCAGATTGGGGTGTTTCACTTGATATTTTGGGTGCTCTTTTTTCCTGGATTAAACTTTTAGGCATGTGACAGATCTCCCCAAACTTCTTTGACTGATCCTGTGTGTCTGAACAGCAGCTCTCTGATTAGGCGCAGGACATACTGCGCTGTATATTTGGCTTCTTAGTGCCCTGAAGTTATTAATTTTCCCACTAGACTTCCATTATAGGTGCTGAAGGTGGATGGGCAGAGCACAGTGTTAACACTAAAAACATTCTTTTTCAAGGTCTTTTTCTCTGTTCCAAAAATATATTTGAAAATCTGAAAACCAATTGTCAAGCGCTTTTTTCATTAGTTTTTTTTCCCATTAAAAAAAAAAATCCATCTGAATTGGAGTGGGGAAGGGATCAACACAAGGGTTTCTTAAGCCAACAAATAAATAAAGCACTTCTGTCTGCTTCAGTCAAAATAGCTTACTCATTTATTTTTAAAATCAACTCACTATAACTCTTCAGTTTACCTGCCAAGCTGAAGAAACTGTTGTGTTGACATCTTCAGGCTCTTGCGTTTTTGCAACTTTTTACACTTGGAAATCAACATTAAATTAAAAATATTAAATTGTGTGTTTTAGTTCACACATTTTTCTGTGTCACTGTAGCGTAGACAGGAACGATCATCAGCAAATACACAGAAAATACTGAGTTGGTCACAAATGAATACTCATTTTATCACATTTTATCCTTTATAATAAGTCTTGAGTGTCATGTTATACCATTTATTTCTTGATGGGGAACGAGTTCTTTTGAGCTCTTTTCAAAAGAACTCTTACACATGGATGTGAGCTGCGATTAAAAGGTGGTTTTGAAATGCTGTTCTCAGTGGCCGGCAGTATTTATGAATGTGGCTTGGAGTGATGCATTTATATTTACAGGATACTTAAAAGTACTTTAGGATTCCTCTCTCCATTTCCTCTTGCTGGTATTACAGAGATCCAACAGGATTAACAGTGACATTTCTAGAATTTCTTTTCCTTACATAAAAATCCATTGAAAAAATGGAAAACTCAAGTAAATCATGAGACTTTTGTGGTTAATTTGTTGCATTCCTAACATTTCAAAGGTTGAATGTCTGAAAGTGGAACCAGTTTAAATGGTCCATGCTTCTGAATAAGCTGCAATAATGGAATGATTAAATAGGTAGTAAGTTAATTTTGAAAATATCTCCTCTTTCTGGGAGAATACAAAAGTAATTCTATTACTATTTCTAGGATGCATTTAAAATATTTCTATATAAAAAAAAGTCCTTTAAACTTCAAAAAGGAATTATGACATGGGAAACTCATCCCAGCCTTGATAGGTGTGGTGGTATTTAAAAGGCTGTCATAAGATGGGGCCACTTTCCAGCGTGATCAGCCAATATTTGGATCTTTGGCTTTTTATGTGGGTCCTTGAAGGGAGGAAGAACCCAGGATAAAATTGTCTTCTTTTCTTAATTCTGCCTGAAATACCAGCTAAAGATGTTCAGGCTCTTTGATTATAAAGTGTGTATGTGTGTGTGAGTTCATTAGCAGTTATGACTGTAATTGTTAGGGGTTATCATTATCGATTTTACTTTCATTTCATTTCTATTTAGATGGTTTCTTTGGTGACATCTCAAAATCATCTTGTCCAGCCTCCCACTGGAAAGAGACAGTTTAGATCAGTTTAGATTTTGCTTAGTTCAAATTATATCCATTAGTAAAGGAATGGTAAGCCTCAAATCAAGAGTTAATGGAACGCTTTGCCCCTTCCCAGAGATCATACATTCTTAGTTCCTATGTTTTTATTTTAAATGATTCTTTATCTAAAACTCTTAAAAGTTATCAGTGAAGCTGCCAAGAGTCTACATGCTCAGCAACACTCTCTGCTACTCTAAACTCTCAAACGTTTGTCACCCATATGCATATGTGCGCATACCTCTCCTCAGTAATATTTTTGTTTTCTTTATCGTATGAGGGTGTCTGACCCCAACAGACCTGCTCTCCAAATCTCAGTGGCCTGCCTATCTGTGGCACCTAATGCTTTCTTCCATGTCCTTGTGCTATGTTAATACTTTGTTTGCAATTCCCACTAGAAGTGGGGCTGGATAACTCTGTGAAATTATCATGGAACCAGCGGTAGACAAGATACACAGCACCATTGATGATGCTTTCCTGGGCCATTCCGATGTATCTACCCCCGCTGGGTCCTTCCTCTCTGCTTCAACGTTAACTTTAGTTCATATTTCTGCTTTCACAAAGATGAATGATTAGTGTAGGATCACTTCCTGTTTGACTAATGGTCTGGCACAGCTCTAAGCCACCTGCTTTAACAGTGAACTGGAATGCCCTCATGGGTGTCTAGGGGCCAGTCTGTTCCTGGTGTCTGGCTTTGTTTCAAATGAGCAGCAAAGTTTTCTGTTTTCATTGGCAGTGATGTACAAAGATGTGTGGTAAAATCGCTTCCTGGACTTTTTAAGGAAAAGCCTTAAATTTATTTATTATATTTTATTTTTCAGCAGATTATCTCCTATCCATCTCTTCTAGGTTTAGCATGGATAGATGTATAAATGCTTTGTTTAGAAGAGAGGTAATTTTGCCAGACTATCACAAGATTTGTTTTATTGTTAGAAGATTAATTTTATCAGTTAGGGAAAAAGCTAGAAATAAATTGAACATTCTGTACCATTAGATTTTGATCTGATAAGAATGTGTAACTGCTTCATGTGCTATGACACTTGTATCTTGATAAGGTCCATGGTAACTTTACATTTATTGCACAAAATATTGTTATATAATAATATCATCTATGCAGCAGTAGCATAACTGAGTTTAAAAGGTTTAAAAGTGGCTATCATTAAATATTTATTATTGGTTACTCGCTTCAAAAAGCCACATTAAATTAAGACTTCAGTTTGGTGGGCTCTGTATGTTCTCTGCTTATACCTATCAGCTTTGGCTTCAGGCTGCAATTGTTTATGTAAGAGCCACCATGAAGACGCATTAATAAAACCTATACTTCATATTTTAAGAAATAATACCTGTATATAATTTTCTTACTTGATTTATAGAAAGTTTTATTCTGAGGTCTTGAGTTAAAGACCAAATATGATACTGTAGATAATGGAACTGGTAATGGTGTGCTTGGTATAAGTTGTGTCCCTCAGCCACCTCTGTATGGCTTTGTTTATACTGTCTCCTTTGCAAAGAAAGTGAGAAGGTGGGAGAATATTCTCACCTTGGTGTAAAATGAGAAATATTATGTAAATGTTAGAATTTATGGGTGATTTAGTGTGGGGTTTTTGTTTGTTTTGTGTTTTTTTTTGTTTTTTTTGTTGTTTTTTTTTTAAAAATGTGAGTGCACAAGCCTATGCCCCTTTCCCACAATGATGGTATCTGTAATTTCTTTTATATATCTATATATAAAACAGCTAGGAAAATTCTTCATAAGTAAAAAAAAAATAATAAAAAAAAAATCCCTGTGGGCAACTTGCTATTATTTCCTAAATAAATTCTTTTGAGACCAAATCTCTAGAATACAGACATGGTCATTACAGATTACTTTTTTTCAGCTTAATGATGGCTAAGAAATGTAAGGATTGAGGATTTTTTGAGTTTTTGTTTTTAAAAACTTCTTTTCTTCCAGAGATTTTGGCTTCATCACTGAAAAACTCGTATTTTATTATTCTTAACAGTATAAGTCTTAGATGCTCTCTAATTAGAAACAGAAATGCCATAGTCAGCAGCGGTCATTTCTATCCACACTGTCTTGTCAGTTACTTGTACTGCTTTCCACCTGCATTAGATCTAAATTTGTGTTACAGAAATGAAAGTCTCTCTAGATGATTAGTTATACTCTTCTCTCTCTGGATATTTTTAATACTTCAGAAATGGGTGTATGGGTGGCTTAAAAAAAAAAAAATCTAAAGTAGAAAGTATTAGTGGTCATTTTGATTTTGCCTAACCAACATCTTTTTCTCTAAGTCTGTTGTGCTTTTTGGTTTCCTTTCCATATGCATGTGTGGTTTAGAACTTCCTTTACCCAATTCCAAATGATACATCAGCAGCATGAACAAAAGCTTGTGAAATCCTCACTTTTCTAGAAAAGAAAGATTAATAAATTCTTTATTCTAAATATTAATTCTAAATATTAATAAATTAATAATTCTTATAAATTCTAATGAAGTTCATCTTGGATTGATATTGATAATTCCTGTTTCGCCATTAGAGGTGTTTGAAAAATTAAGTAATTTCTTTATAATTATGAGCTGTTGATTTACCTGAAAGCAATTTTAAAACATTTTACTTTTTCCAAGAAAATATTTTTTGAGAGTAAAATCTTACTAAGAGAAATAAAAATGATAAAATAGAAAAAAAGATTCGCTATATTGACAGCCGTGAATATTAATGTGTTTTTAATACAATAAATAGGTAAAATGCCTCTTAAAACCAGTAAAAATTTTGCAATATCTTAGAAATTGAATTTTTACTTAAAAAATGTAGTTCTGTTGTGGAAATAGTATCATTTTCCGTAATAATTTTAAAATCAGAAATATTTAATAAAAGTTTCTGTTCTGTATTTAGGGGAGAAAATGATTTCATACCCTGGAATACTTTATTCCAGTACTCAATAGTTTCTAACTGACAGACTGATAGACCAGAAAATATCTAAACCTACCAAGATGACAACTAAGGACAGATTTTTGTCAAGTGTTCAGTAGATCAATGCAGAGGTTAAAAATCTAATAACTAAAAGCATTTCAATCTAATGGATAAGAAAAATAACAAAATCGGAAAGTTGAAGGATATTCAAAGTGAGCAGTAAAAAGTACTAGCTTTGTTCCACTACATTCAACCAAAATAAAGTTAGCAGAAACTTCCTGCTTTTTTTTTTTACTGTCTTCAAGCTTCCCGATACCAGGCACCAGAGCTGTAATTGAATGCCTTGGGTAGACCCACAAACACTCTGACCAAACAGGGAAGGAGTGTTTTATATATTTCTTACCTTCCTGGTTATACTATTTCATTCCTGTCTACTTCCTTTAGTTCAGAGCTTGGAAATGTTTTTCTGAATGCAGGAGTGATCCTGACCATGCGGAGAATCAAAACACTTGCACCTAAATTACCTATTGCAAATCTGAACGTGTCTCCCTGAAATCTATGTTTTTTTCCTTTACACTTAATGCTGCTTTTTCCCTGTCCTGTCTGCAACATGTTCTGTTTGTACATGCACCTGCTAGTGTGCACTGCTGAGGTGGGACCTGTATGCTGGCAGACTCCATTCATTGCCCTTGTACTTTCCTAAATCCTTCACTTCTTTTTGAGTAGTTGGCAGTTCATTGGAAGCCCCAGCAGTAAGATCAGAACTTTATTAAATTCTGGGTAACAACTTTACCTTTCAGCTCAGGAATGTTGATTTGAACTGTTGTCCCATAAATTATTAGGTAGGAAGAGAGAGAACAACTCCAGAGCACCTAGGCTTGAGTTTGTTTTGTTTTCTGTGCAAGCAGATAGGTAGGACAAAACAAGCTCCAGTTTTAACTGGCAACATGCTCTTGACTCTCTTTCTCACACACAAAACAGTTAAGTGAGCTCTTTTGCTCCTTTAAGTAAACTTAGAAGAACAGCTGGTTTCAGTACACATACATTTATTTTGTTGTTGTTGTTGTTTGTTTTTTTTTTCGGGCAGCAGTTGTTTTACTGAAATGGAAGAATGCATTATCTTCTTTCTGGAGATATATGTGTGTTCCTCCCCCCGCCCCACTACTTCTGATCCCTGAAGCAGTTACCAGTGTCCCTGGCACATGGTTATACTCTCACCAATCACAGTTTAAAGGAATATTGAGAGGACCATCTACAAATGGAGGAGGAAAAGAAAAAGTAAGTTTCCAAAGGAGTTTATGACCATTCCCTCAGTTACAAATACAGCACCACAAAGAAATTGGGATCTTTTTGTCACCAGAGACATAGACCTCACACTAAATTCCCTCTGAACATGTCAGAAACGTCTTCCAAGTTATTGAAGCTTGACTCAGTAGGAGCTTAGAGCTTAAAGCTAAACTTGAGTGTTTGACCATCTGCTCTTAGAGGAAAGTTTGAATTAGTTAATGTAGTAGCTTTTTTTTTCATGTTTTTTTGGTTTGTTATAATTGTTACCAGAGATTATGCAGATGGAATCATTGTAGCCCTTCCTACTCCAGTGGACACAGCCTCTTCTCACAAGTCACATGTTTACATGGGAAAAGTGGGAGGCGGAGCACTCCACCAAACCCTTCTTTTTTACTAAGTTCAGGTCCAGGTTTCTTTGCTATGGGACTCATTGTAAAATAATGGCAGCCTTGACCACTAAATACTGCCTATGACCTAGGTTTCCTCTCTCCAGAGAGCTGCTACACTTATGTTTGAGGTGTTTTTCATGCATCCTTATAGGAAAAAAAGGAAGTGAGAGTTTTGTTTACAAGACATTTGTCTCTCATTTCTCCTCTGTTTGTTGTCTAGTTCAGGATCTTATATAACCTGGGGGGAAAACTTTCTTTTTTTGCTGTTTCAGTTACCTGAAACAGAAATTTCCTACTTTATTAAGCATTTAGTGTGCCAAATAGTAATCTTTCTGCTGGCATTGATACATATTTTAAAAACTTGCTTCAGAGTTTTAAATGTATTTTCTTCTGCTGCTTCCTCCTTTCTTTTTGTGCTCATTCCTGTATTGACTCTCTTTTTAATTTTGATTATATGTGTATGTGTTGTTATCTGTATCCGTATATATCCCTTGTGCAATATTTTATGTGGGAATTGCCATCTTTTCTTATTTATTCTTTTGATCTGTCCTTCACCCATGCCTTCTATCTCTCATATCAGCTATCTTGTGTTTTTTTGTACTAAAGGTATTTATGAAAAGGGAAGAATAAATATCATGTATATTCTGCTGATAGTATGAAACAAGCCTATTAAAACCTAAATAAAATGCAAGAAAGCAATGGACCTTCCATTGTCCTCTCATCTGAGGGAAGAAGCATTCTTATTTAAAAAAAAAAAAAAAAAAAAAAAAAAGGATGATTTTGGTTATGACCAACATGATATGTCAGCCTGATGTTCTGTGAAAATCACTGCTGCCTGATAGCGGAATTTGTACACGCTTGCACTATATTCACACTTCCAAACATTTGAGAGAATCTCTGATTTTTAATTTTTATTTTTTTTTTTTTTTAGTTCCCCCCTTACGTCCTGGGGGGGCTGGGGAAAGCTTATGTTATTATCTGCTGTCTTCTATGAGTACTTGATACTGACCAAAGAATATGGGTATTACTGCTGGGAATATTTTGAGGTTTTTTTCCACACATTCCACACTGCAGAGCCTTTTCATCTTCTGAAACATGAATATCAGATGGATGATATTCATGTCTACTTGGCAATATGGCAGAAATCCAGGACTGATTGTTTTAAAAATGTTTTGAAAAGGTAAGCATCTAACTTTGTCTACTGACTGCGTGTCTGCTTTAGGTAAATGCAAGTTTTCATGCTGTATTTAGGTTTGCTCTGCTATGGACTGCATTGTGCAGTAGGACCAGAAGAATTTCTCTCCCATACTCACAGGCAGGCATTTGTATTTTAGAATTGGGAGTCTTCCCTGGAAATTACTGTGTTTAGCAGCTTTAAACTTGACCATATCACCGGCCTATGAATTGTTTGATGGGTCAAATGCCATAGAAAAAAATGTGTCTAAATCTTGGATGTCCTTATTGCAAATTAAGCTGAGGTATTTTTTTAATTTTTTTTTTTTTATTCTCTTTATCCTTTTCTTTTGATGCCAAATAGTATCAAATAGTATGATAGATAGTAGCACAAACATTTAATCCAGTTGGCATCTAGGTGAGTGTGGGGGGAGAGGGACCTTGGTCTTGTATTTTCTGTGGATCTGGTACTGTCAGGGATCTATGATGTCATGCAAAAACCAGCTCTGGCTCTAACAAGGAAGTGCACAGCAGCGGGACTGTGCTGTAAAATCTCTTATAAACTTCCTTCTCCTCCAAACAGAAACTTTTGAAGAGGAAGCAATAGTTAATGAATGTTTTATATAGGGAAGCTACCGGATAATAAATTTCAAATTAAATGATGCTGATATCTACACCTCCAAACTTTTCTTGCTTTTGTACTACTGCGCAGCTGTAGAAAACATCCTGTCAGAACAGCATCCCATAAAAGCTTGTAGCTTGCAAAGCTCTGCTCCTCGGAGAAGGAGAAGACGCAGTGCACGAAGCCAGTTTGTTTGTGCGTGGGCACAGAAAACCTTGCCGGGATTAAGCAGCAGCTTAGCCTGTCAGTGGTCTCGTGGAAACCAGGAACGCAGTGGCTGCTGGCACGCCAGGCTGCCCTGTGTTGGACAACTGTCAGGCTGGCACCACTCAGTTCCTCTGATTGGGTACTCCCTGCGACTGATTAAAAATGCTGATGCTGTTTCTGCGCTCCTTACCACTTGGAGGAGAAATCTCTTATCCCCACCCCCAAGCCCACCTCTAGGATGTAAGTGATGGTGAGAAGATGAAGATGAAAACAGTGCGGTCTGAGTGACTGGAAATACAGCAGGCTGTTTTAGCTGCAGTGCTATGGTAGGAGTCGTCTTCAGACTTCTTACCTTCGGTTTTTTCAGCACAAACTGCTTGCAGGTTTTGGAAGGCTGTGAAAGGACTTACCATTTGTGTGTTAGTGTTTTCTCTGTATCATCATATTACCTTGCTTTGTCCTGGACAGCTGTGTTCACAACTTCACGTGGAGATCTTTCTATTGAAGAGAGATAAAAAGGATCCCTAATCTGATTCTCTTTGGATCTTTCTATTTTTATGGTAAGTGCCAGCTGAGCACAGCTTCTTTACTGCAGTGCTCGTGCTCTCTCCCTCTCTTTCTCTCTCCCTCCCCCTTCCTCCGTCTGTTTTTTTTTTCCCCCTATGTTCTTAGATAAGCCTCGTGACCTTCAATCACTATCTAGTCATCATTTTAAGCATCTTCATAGCAGATGTTGGCTAACTAAAATAGAAGTTTTCTTTTTTTTTTTTTATTTTGCTCTTTCCCCTCTCCGACCGGGAGCTCTGAAGTAGTGATTGCAATCTGAGTACTGCCTCTTTTGTCCTTGAAACGGGAGGCTTGAGCATTGCTCACTATTGCCTGTGGCAGCAACGGGATAAGGTTCTGGGGAGCTGGAACTATAGATTTGGTAAAGATGACTCATTTCTGTAGGTCTGTTCCACTGTACTAGAAGGGCACAGAAAGCCCCTGCTTGACTAGCCATCTAGAAAACTCTGAAGCCACTTAGCGTCCAAGTGTGGGGCAGATGTGGTTTGAGCTGATATTTGCTGTCATTGGCACAGGAAGAGTGGGCTCTTTTTCAGCATTTTCAGTATAAGCCTATGTCATCAGATGTTTGTAAATTGGACCTTTTGACATCTCACAAGTGCAGATCGGCTGGGACAAAAAGCTACAGAATAGGCAACCTAGTAACTCTTGTCCCTCTGAGGTCTACACAGTTGCAAATTCTTAGTCTTCTGAAGTGCTTTTACAACTCTACAGGAGAAAGGAAATGCATTTAAATGTTTGAAAATCTGTACTTGCGTAATTCATGCTCTAAGCTATTTTAACAGCTCTGATTTTGTAAATAGGAAAGGTAATTTAGTCCATAGTAAACTGTGCCCTTAAACATCCTCCTTTTTTTTTATTCTAATTTGTTGCATGAGATTTAAAGTAAATGCAAATATAATGTTTCTGATGGATAGATATATTCCTTTTGATATGAGAGAATGACAAAAATATTTCCTATAACTTAAAGGTGTTTCATGTTGTGAATCCATTATGTGGATTGACTACGTGTAGCCCTTACAGACTGCAGGAGTAATAAAGACTTTACTAAATCTTCAAAGGTCTGCTGAAGGTATAAATGGAATGCCGGTTCAAACTCATCACAGGCTGGTCTGCCTTCAACGCAAGGCCAAAAGTGATCTGTTCTTATACTTTTATTTTTCTGAGGTAGGATAAGAATAAAGCTTTTATTCTGTCTCTGCATTGCCTCTTCTAGGTTTAAGCAAGAGATACGGTGATGTCTGTTTTCTTTGTTTAATGTGGCTTACATTGTGGCTTACACTGTGCCTTACCAAAATGATTTTTTTTTCCTGATTTATCCTGTAATTCAGAGGGTTTTGCTTCACATGAGCTGTTTAGTTCAACAGAGTTTGTGTACCTCCTTCCCCCTCCCAAAGGAGTAAAAACTTGAAAACACTACAACTATTTTAAATACCCTTCATTCCTTTTTTGGTCGTTGAGTGTAATGTTTGGTTGTGTTGACAGTGTGTATGTGTGTTGTGGGAGGGAGAAAGCCCGGATTAGGCAATTGCAAGAGGTACTGTGGGGAAGAGGAGGCTTACACAGATCTCCAGGTAGAGGACTTCATGGTGCAGTGACGTACCTGCTGCATTGCCTTCGCAAAAAAGCAGTAGTGCCCAGATGTCAGTGGTCAAAGTCATCTCCCCCATCAGAGCATGCTTTCTGGCATCGTGTTGCACCCACCCACTGGTGCAGCTGATCCCGAGACCCGTTTGCCTTCTCACTGATGTGGTGAGGACACGCTGCAAACCTGCCTCCCTCCCACTTCCTTGTAGAAAGCAGGTCCAGTTTGGCACTTGTGCAGCCCGGTGACCTGTTTAAAAACATTGACCTCTAGAGCAGTCCTCTCCACTGGTTATTACAGGCTTCGGTGCTATCTGGGGTCTATATGTTACTTAGATTTTTATTTTTTTTTTAAATCAGTAATGAATATGCCCAAATTTGTTGTCTTCCAGTTTCGGTAAGTGCTGACACAATGACAGCTGTAGAGGAACTTTTTTTGCAGTGAAAGGAGACCAGCAGAGGTCTGGTTAGCACATGGGGCAGCGGTCCTAAGTGCTTGCAGGTTGTATGACGTTGCCTTGGGAAGACCAGGCTTTGGCTTTTCGTGATTAAACGTTACAAGCAATTGTGTGTGTGCACCTGCACGTGGGGCTGTTTACTGTAACATTTCATTTCATTTTAACTTACTCTAAACTTAAAAAATAAAAGAGTTTGCAAAACACATGCACAATCTAAATAATTCTGAAGACCACACAATTAAGTATGGTATAGCAGGTTTTTATTTTTTAAATAATGATTGTAAAATCAGAAATTCCTGTGCCTTAAAATATCTACATTCTTACTTCACATTTAATCAAAAAGACTATTTTCTCTCAAAAAAAAATGACTCGTCTAAACAAGATTATGTTGCAAAAGCTAATTTTTAACTGAACTGCATAATCATATCTTTGTCAATAAAAGTTTAAAAGCCAAAGTGCATAATGTCCTATGTTTTCTAAATAGCCTTGAGGCAAAATGAAGGGAGGAAAACCAGTGATTTGGAAGTATTTTATCCAATTAAACTACAAGAGCTTGCAATGGGATGTTTACATTTGCAACCTGATATTTGTGTGCTGCAACTGAGAAGTCTATGTACCTAAAATCGTTGTCAGCACATCCTGTTGCAGGTTGAGGGCTTAAAAAAAGAAAGACGCTATATTCTATAAAAGCCTTGTGAGGTAGAGTGAAATCCCCCAAATAACGTTAAACTCAAGCAGGTAGATGTGTTTGTGATTTCTTAGGAATCCTATGAATGCTTTGATAGAAGACTGCATGCATGGTACTTCCTTGTTTCACAGCATGGTGTCATGTTAATTCCTTTGCAGGGTGGCTGAAGACTGCATAGAAAACAACTGCAGGGGA
>VWZK01007878.1:95437-124948 GCA_013396935.1 Baryphthengus martii | reverse complement strand
AAAAAAAAAAAAAAAAAAAAGCAGCTCTGCTCCTTAGCCAGCCAAAAGCACCCAATGGTCTGATGAAGTCACTGCATTGTTTGTTTGTTTTTTTTCCTGTGTATATTTAGTATGCGTTCTTCACTCGACTTGTCCGTAAAAGCAAGTTCTTTAAAGCTTTGTACTCCACAAATCATATACATTTATACTGAGAATATAAACAGTTATGTTTTTACAGAAAGCTCACTCTTTTTTTTTTTTTTTTTTTTTTTTTTTTTTTTTTTTTTCCATACTGCTTCAGTTGTTTTGTGCTTTCTATCTGCTCATATCTTTTCCAACAAAACCTGTGCAGGCAGCTATTGGTTATCACTGGCTGAAGAATTAAGGTGGTGGATTAGCCATGCCCCAACATCTCTCTCTGCCCCAGACTGGAAAGTGATACTGGCATATGCATGATGCAGAGCTGAAGTCATCAGTACCAGGCGTTTGCTCTGACTAGTAATGTTTTCAAAGCTCTTTCTGCAAACTGTGTACAAATGTTTTCACAGATCGTGTACTGCATCATGTTTTTACAAAGCATGTATAAGTTCTAGTACACATATTCTACGTATGTATTGCATGTTACATTAATTGTCGTTTTCCTTATCTGTTTCTTCATATGTAATGACCCAAACATGAGCACCCACGGGTAGTCAAAAGTTGAGTGCAATTTCTAGGCTTTCGCTGTAAATAACAGAGTGAACTTTTCTGGTTTTCCTGGACACGTTTTATCATTTAGTCAGCAGGTTTTGTCCAGGATGATTTCAAGGACTTTATAGCTCTAATGTTGCAAATATTACAAACCTGTCTCCATACATTTGGAGATCTTAAGAAGTGAGCTGCGTTCAGTACCGCTGCTACTCTTGCAGTTCATAGATGTCTGGAAATCCTGAGCATGGACGCCGCACTGGATCACCTATCAGGAGAAGTATGGTGCTTTGAGGAAGTATTGGGCAGGGTATTTGTGTGCTGTAGGCTTTCTCTGTACCTATGGGGAAGGGTTAGCTTTCAGCCATTGTTAAACGTGTCTCGTGTCTTCTGTGCATCTGCTGCCCTCTTAGCAAGTGCTTGCACTGTACACCTGTCATATGTTAGAAGGGCCGTGTGTCATATTTTCTGCAAGTGTACAACTGCATAGTGCCCGTGTAGAGCTGTCTGATCCTTCATGAAAGCTGTGGCCTTTCATGCATGTTCATGCCACGCAGATTTGCTCACATATAATTTTTGCATAGGAAATACTGAACGGTAAGGTGAGAGGTTGCCTGTACGTTAAAGAACTTTCTCATGCATGACCTAAGTCACAATTGTGTTGTTCCAGATTCATTGTGGTAACAATGGAGCAGCATTAGGCCTGCTTGCTTTGGGAAATATCAAAGGGGCTGAAACATTCCTAAGGGACTGCTCTGTCTCCTAGACTTCTTAAGCACCTGAACATAAAATTTAATGAAAAAAAATTAAAAATAAAGTGATTATTTTCAAGTAACTGTGGAAACATTTGTAGCCTTTGTAGGCAAAACTCCACCCTAAATTGATCCAACAAACTTTAGGTGGTCCCGTAATGGTAATCTGAGATTACTAGAATCAAGAACTTTAAATTGTTTTGTTTACTATATGAAGTGAAATAATAATCTAGTTAAAAGTTATGGACTAGTTGCTCAGCCTCTCAATGGAGGGAAGGCATCTGGGCACTGGAGCTGGAAATGCAAATGTTCAGTCTCTACGAGCAACACCTTTGAACAGGATGAATATCACTGAAGCTGCAATTAAATCCCCAGATAGAGGAGCTAAGAGTGCAGAGCTTTCTGCATGTGCATAGATTTTACTCTAGGAGAATGTAAGTCTGAGAGAACGTTTTCAGGAGAGTCTCATATTTCTAAGAGCTGTATGTAGATGCTTACAATGCTACAAGACCCACCTCTCACAATACCTTCCGTTTACTAACTCAAGAGGAGCTCCAACAAGCACATCTTCAAATGTGCCTCCAACTCCAGCCCTGAGAGAAGACTGGTCCCCACCAGATGTTGAAGTTTGAACATGAGTTCAGAGATTTCCAGACCTGGCATTTACAATCTGACTGTCGAAAGGTAGACTTACCGTCCAACAGTTTTGCACAACTTGCTCCCTCAAAAGTCCATACTATCCATAGACAAATTTATTTTTTGAAAAACATAAACCAAATGAATTTTTATGAATGCATTTGCTGGAACCACTTCAGTATTGCTGTTAGCTCTTTATAGTGGGTGTTCCATGCCAGATCTGAGCTGTCAGGTCATCCACATGAGATTAGAGCCACCGGCACATTTGGGCAGCAGTCTGGCACCATGCAAACAACGATTTTGAACCAGTTGATATTCAGATGACACCCGCCAGGATTAGAGCCATGTTATGCTGGCTGTATGCATGCCCTAAAATTGCAGGATTATGAAGGTATTGACAGTTGTAAGAGGTGCATTCCACATGTCTCTGCAGAGGTAGAATAGCAGAAGTTATCAGTTCTAGAGCATAGAGCAAAGTATGTCTAAGACAGACGTCCCAGATCTCCTTTTAGGAAGCTATTGCTGTGTGATATGAAGCTAGGAAGAGTAGGCTTCTGTATAATTTATCCGTAGCGTTTATATCACTACTGCTGAGAGATGACCGAAATAGATTCCTGTTTTGGGACAGCTTTTTTAACTTCATCCATTTGCTCTTGTTTGTAGTCCCCTGCAGTATTGACATTAATTCCTTATTTTACATGGTGCTTAGAGCCCTCAAATATAATAAAAAAATGATTTTGCCTCTCAATTTTTGGAGAAGGAAGTTAATTAACAAAATCACTTGAGCAAGACTGAATGTCCTCTGAGCCAGTTTGCTATAGGGAAAAGCTAGCTTGGTGGCTAGCTATTTTGGATCACCAGGAGATATGTTCCCATTTCAGATAATTTTCTTAGACAAAACTGTTTTTCATTGAAATTAAGCATAATACTTTACACCTGCTGTATTAGATTCCTGGAGACTTTTTCTAAATGAGCTTGATACTTCTTGGAGAGCCACTTCCTATAAAATGCCAGCTGAAACTCACAGCTTTGTGAAGTCCATTGGTATGTCTCCATGTATCCTGGTAGACATGCAGCCTTTCTTCATGTTGTTGATATACTTCCCAGGCTCATTTCGTATCTGTTCTTGTTTGTGTCACTATCTCTCTCACTGTTTTCCCTTGACATGTTTTTGCCTTTTTACATATCAATTTGCCTTCACGTTTTTCATGCTAACTGTTCTCTTACATTTTGGTTTTGTTGTTGGAGTATTTTTACCATACTAATTCCTATCCTATATTGTGTTTGGTCTAGGCAGAGCCCTGCTCTGATTCAGTGCCTGGGGAACAGCAAGTATTTTCTTCTCTAAATGAAGAACTTGGGCTGCAGTCACAATATGTTGTGAAGCTTGTGTAGAAAAATGGAGACTAGGACGCAATGATAAGTAGGTTTAGCAGGACAAAAGAGCTGGAACTGAAGAAACAAAATGTCAGCCTTGTTAGCATAAATACTCTTTCCCTGAATCTGCTAGGAAAATAATATATTCAGTAGTTGTCGAATTTGAGGTCAAAGTACCAAGACAAAGAACAATTAGGCAGGTGATACTGGTCAGAGTTGTTTCAATCTCTTTACAGTTTCATGCCTGCAACACTGCTTTGGTTTATGTTTAATATTTTTGAGGTTATTTCCATAAAAAAATCTTTATTTTAGATGAGAAGGGGAAAATTAATTAATCTGAAGGCTGCCCTACCCTCAGGAGAGGGAAAAGAGTATCTCTTCTAATTTCTTATTGTCCATTGTTCCCATAGAAACACCCACAGTATTTGGTTTTTTAATCTATGTTATTTAGATAATGAACTCTTCCCAAATAGAAGGGGGAAATTTCTGATCCCCTTTAAATTAAATCTAAGGTAGTCCAGTTCCTACCCTTAGATGACTTCTTGTTTTACATGATGCTTTATGTTGACCACCAGGTCAGTTTATGTATAGAAGTTCTTTCTGACTGTTCACACTGAATTGGCTCTTGAG
Source organism: Baryphthengus martii (assembly GCA_013396935.1). Lineage (NCBI taxonomy): Eukaryota > Metazoa > Chordata > Aves > Coraciiformes > Momotidae > Baryphthengus > Baryphthengus martii. The sequence goes on along the minus strand of VWZK01007878.1, from coordinate 120,887 downwards.
CCATACACAGATTTCCTCATTTTCCTTGATAATGTAGAATTTGCAAGATGTAGGTTTCAGAGATACCTTGGCAAAAGATGGGATAACCTTCTGCTTCAGCATGTTTTATGAAGTTTATGTTTCTAATAATAACGGACTCTGAACTATTCGGATTAATATATTATGGTAAAATTCTGGCTATACAAACAATTTTTGTGAAGCTTACATCACAACTCACTGTCCCATGGTGAAGTTGTTCCTGCAACAAATTATTACACTATTGTCACCAGAAAGAGTTCTGCAAACAGTCTAAACATCTTTGTGGAAGAAAAACATGACTTTATTTTCCTAAAAAGCAACATGACTTGATCAATTTTTGATTAGTACAAAGACTTACATGTTAGCATACCATGACCTAATTTATTTATGACAAACTTTTAGGTCTATATTATCCACTTGCTTTCCTTAAAGCTCAATCAGATCAGTGTTTAGATAACTCTTTCTCTGCAGTTTTAGTTCTGCCTCTTCTTTTTCAGCTTCTGTCTCTAATCTTACACTTTCTAACTCCCCATTAAGTGCTTCTGCTGCTTGCTGGGTTTCCTGTCCTTTGACTATCTTCCAAGCTCTGCTCCATTTCCCCTCTGGCGCTTCTCTTTTTGCTCCTTCTCTTCTTTACCTACTCCTCAAGGCTATTTCTGTGTCCAGGTGTCCCACTCACATACTGGTGTTTGTTTTTCCCCTGAAGTTCTGAGCTGTGAAAAAATGAACTCAGTCAGACCACTGAGTTGTGGTACTTCAGCAGTGCTTGTTGTGCAGATTGGTGTTCTTTGCAACAGCAATTTCCTGTTAAACGCTTGTGAAACAAGGGGAGTTAAAGGTGACATTACAATGCAGAGACCTTCAGAGCAGAAATGCAGCATCAGATTTGAATAGGATAATCTCATTTCATGAACTTAAGGTAAAATGTTGGAACTGAAATATAATTAATGTGAATATAGATGATATGTCTGTGCTTGTCACAATGCTCCTTGTGTGAGATTTGCTGCTGAGTGATATTACTTCTGCTCATGAGTTATGTTGAGAAGGGAAACAATAGGGAGAAGGGGGATAGATTTGGGATATCTGCTTCATTTTAGTCCCAAGACGGAAAAGAGTGAGAAGGAATAAGATGGATGTGACATACATTCACTGATTTTTTTTTTTTTGGTTTGTTTTTTTTTTGTTGTTGTTGTTTAATTTTTTTTTCTTGACATTTTGCTTCAAGATCAAGTTGTGATGAAAGAAACTTTGTACATTTGGCAAATGCTGTGTGCTTTCAGCTATCATGACAGTTACTGAACAGAAACTTGTTCATTGTCAAAGATTTAACTGTCTCACTCAAGATCGATATATGTCTTAGTTCAACCCAGGACTCTTGAAACCCATGCAAGTAGCAAGCTCATGCCAAGCTAGCTTATTTTTTCACATGGGATGTATAAGGGAAAAGGGAATTTTAATACTAATAGATAATAGTAAAGAAACAAAGTAAAGAAGAAAACTTACAATCTTCCAGGTTCTAAATCAGATAAAAGTCCACAGAGAAATTTTATCAAAGAAAACAACTATCATATTGTTACAGAATGTGGAGTAATATTTAGGATATTTGCTAAATAACTTTGATAGCATTGCTTCTTGTCATTGCCTGTCTAAAAATTCCCAGTTGTTTGCTTTCCAGAGTATACCATGAGGCCTGCTTAGATTTTGACATGCTCTGATAGCAGTACACTCCAGGCTAAGTAACTTGCAATTGATGTGGTGTTTCTCCTTCACTGTTGTCAAACATATGTCCTCTTTGCTTTATAGACTCCAGGGGAAAAACATGTTCTGGGGCCACACTGTTAGCACTTACATCTTTTGAACTGCATTTTTAGAAACATCTGTAAGCCAGCAAATAGGTTTTTATACTTTGGGTATGGCTTTGTGAGTACTTCATTGCATTTTCGGGTACTAGCACTGCACATTGTAGGGATATTTTACTATACAAAGAGCATTGAACGAAATGGATTTGAGCATTTAAGAATTATTCAATGCCGGAATTTTGGTTGGCTACATTGATGCATTATCCTGGAGACTTTAGTCATGTGTTTTTCATTGAGTTACCTATATTTCTTTTTATTTTCCTTGTGAAGAGTTTTGTTCTGTCTCATAGTGTATATGATTCAAGCCACGTTCCAAATAAAAACCCCAAATATTTCTTGATAAATGTGTTTTTATGGTAATCACTACAACTTACACTAATGTCCAAATGGCAAACAATTATTTTCCACAGAAACTGAGTTGAGATGATGATATTTCTCTTGCTGATGTTGCCTGTTCTTATTACTTCATGGATAAGGAGCTGAGGCTTAATATAAGAGAGAAATGCTTATTAGCTTAGGGTACCAAATGTGAAATGCCAAAGGCGTGGGTTTTTTTCTCCCATGTCTTTTGTACATCATAGCATTTCACATAACCAGAAAAAGGCTTGAATTGACCACAACTTTGATTAATCAGGTGTTGTAAGCTGAGTTCTTGAACAGTGACATATGTCCGCTGAAGTTGCTTCCTTAGCAGCACTGAAGGCAGAAGTGGGGATGCAATTAAATTCAAAACTTCAAATTAAAATTCAAATTCTTTAATCCTGAGACCAACATTTCTCTTTGCTGTTTCAAACTGTGTTTCTGTACAGCTTCCCCTCTGCGCTGAGACTGGGGAGAGGCTATGTGGTGCCGATGTTTATCGCAGAAGCATTTTATCCGAAGTACATGTTGAGGATAAAAATTCTGTGTGGTCTGAAATGAAAAACTATATCATATTGCACAAGTGTGAAAGTACTGAGCGTATTTCACAGGTGCAGCCTTAATCCTGGCACTTCTTTAGGTCTGATGACTTGATACTGCAAACTCAACAGTCTTCTTATACAGTTGTATTAGATGTCAACATCTAAACATTTTAAGACAATACAAAAGCCAGAAACTTCATCCTCTGATATAGAGAGAAATATTGGCTGTTTATGTAGGACAAGTGTTACAGAGCTTCAATTTCTTCTTCCTGGGCTGGAAAATAGTGTAGAGTCAGCCTGGTAGTTGCCGTTGTCATTCCGTGGCTGGTATACTGGTCAAAAGGGGAAGTGCATCTTTTACTACGGAGCTCCCAAATATTCCGTTGAAGGCAGTTTATTGGAAGAAAGTGTCCTCTAGTGCCACAGACCTTTCTGCCTTGTCATTAGGATAATGTTTCATTCTTTGCAATGTGATGTGGCCACTAGCCATGGGATCCCAATAGAGAGAGTCTCTGCCCTTTTACTGTCGCAATGACCCCCTTGAACTATACGGGGGACAAAAGTAGGTGAAAAAAAAAAAATTGCCACACCCATTTCTGAGAGGAAAAAAATAATTAGGCAGCCTATTACTTCAGTAACCTTACAGTTTTTTTACAATAATATCTATCCTACTAGATACGAATATGTAGATATTGATAGCATATATGTTCAAAATCGACTAGTGCTTTTATGTGACTCAGATGTTCTAAAGTAGCCTGAAATATTTAGTGTTCTCCCTCTGAATATCAAATAGTTACTTTTAAATTTGTCAAAGCAAATGCCCCAAGTCAGAAATGGCATTTTGAATTTTGAGGCACCTCTGTATGTGCATGGCTAGGGATTTTGTAGCATATTCACTGATGCAGCTAATACTCCAAAGCTGCTTTTTAAGAAGAAAAATCACTGTTGATTTGCTATTATGTGAGCACAAATGCTATCTTTCCAGTTTCAGGGTTATAAGTAAATCCAATTAAGTTGTGAAAATGTTTTCATTCCATCTTATTAACATAGTTTTTAGTAAAGGACATAATATAAATAGTATAATTGCAATTGATCAAGCCCAGGAAATCAAAAAAAAATAAAAAATCTTCTCCTGTCCAAAGTGCAATGAATAAAGTAACTAACACTACTAGTTGTGCCCTTGAAAACAGCACAGACACTGCCTTGACTCAGAAGCTTTGCCAGAGGGTCTGGCCAGCGAGCCAAGGTTATGGGAATGCAAATTTTGACTCAGCAATGCCTGTTAAACGCTTCTGGAGCATTGCTGGCAGGAAGATGTCACAGTGTGCTGTCCTGCAGTGCCTGTGGCTTTGTGGGGATTTGTCACCTGCACTTTGCTATCCCAGGGCATGAACAAGCATCGCATTTAATGCATAGTCCCAGGAAAGAGTCTGACCCTGTCTCTATCTGTTGGGCTTCAGCTGAAGGCAAACCACATTAAATTTTCCATGCTTTAAAAGAATTTGTTTCGACAACTTTAGATTCTTTCTAGATTGAGATATATCAGTGGGTATATTATGGACTTAATATACTCTGAAGCCAAAGATAGAGAATTGCAGAGTTTAGGAAACATTACTAAGGACGTTCTTCCAGTCATCTTTTATCGCTCAAAAGTATAACTTGAATGTATCATCTAAATGTTTTTGCTTGTAATCACACTTATGATTTGTGTGCTAAATATACTGACACTCAGAATGTGGAGGCAGCCATCTGCATAAATAGAAGCATGGAAAGGAGAATGGTAGGTTTAGTTACTCTACATGGCAGTTTTAAGCCAGTAAGTATCTAATTTTGTGCCAAGGAAATGAAAGACTTATTGATTTCCACTGAAGGATATACAAAATACTCCTCTCCCCACAAAGACCATTTCCCTTCAGCATAAGCAAGCGCTTATTAGCTGATCTAGGAAAAGTCAGGCCTGCAACCTCCAATACCTATGCAAAAGGTCACTTATGTATTGAATTTCAAGCTCTGGGAAAGTCTAGGGAAGTTTTTCCTTGCTCTTCAGATGAAAAGTCTGACACACCAATATCATACCCTGCTAACTGTCAGATGTTGAGCACTTCGCTGCGATGTTAATCCTTCTGGACTTAGTATTGCTGTTTTGCTGAGCAAGCTGAGACTACAAGTGTGATAAAATAATTCAGAGACAGGTGCTTTCAATAAACAGAGTCATGCAAGTGACATTGCAGATCTTCTGGTCTCATATAACATCGGTAGGAATTGATGCAATTGAAAATCTTTGAAAGATTGAAACAGAATCTGGTATTGCAGTTTGTCAGGAAATTAATTATAAGTAAAAATGCCCATGTGCAATTTTCATTCCGCTCTTGCACCATGGTATTGCCTGACTCTGGCAGAATCTACTGTTCAACTGTAATAAACAACATCTCTGTGGCTGGATGCAGCCCGCAGTGATACCGGTCTGGTTGATTTTAGAATAAATTGACAAAAAAGGTTTGAAATTCAAAGCCTAAATTGATGTTTTGTGGTTTGGTTTATTTATTTATTTATTATTATAGTAACATCTTCCTTAATGGATTGGCATCAGTTTTTCTAAAGCACACCTTATTATTTCAATAGTTTTAGTAAATGGTTCATACAATTAACAGTAGTGGGAAAGAGTGAGAACAAGTTAGGTTTGTTCCAATTTGTGTTTGTCACATTAAGTGCATCCTAGTTTAACTCTTTTGCTTAATTTGTCTGCTTTATGCAAAGACAGTATGCATTTGAGACAAGAGATTTCTGGTTTTTAAAAGCATGTGATGCCAAGCTGCTGGGATTCTGGGATCATGAATGCTGTTAGTAACCAAACAATTTTTAAGCAGATTTGTAAGCTCCTATTTTTTTAGACTGTTTTGGGTAATTTCAAAATTTTGGCAGAAAAATCTCTATTAAACCCCCAAATAATACAGAGGCCAGCACAGAAATCTTTGTGGTGGAGACACAGGGATCAAGCTACGCTCTATCTGAGTTAGACAATAGACAGTGCCTTAACTAGAATTTCTTTGTGGAGCTGAGATGTGAAATATCTCCTTATTTCCATGCAAATTTTTGACTAATTCTGATTCCTGGTATTTGAAGAGGAATGATGCTTCTAATGCACTAGAAGTGAATGGCAGTAACAAGCGGAAGCGTGAATGATAAGTAGCAGGGTCAAGAGTTTTTCTCAACACAATTTACAGTTTGTGAGCAACAAAGATGTATTGAGCTTGGAGTTGGATTTTACTGAGGATGTTCAATAAATCAGGTAGGTGGGAAACAGGCAGATATTTTTTAAAATTTGTCTTCCCCACGCTGGAAGCATAACTAATGGCTGTTAATTAGCACTTACTTGTGGTGATGATAGGGTCTCACTCTATAGGTCATCCAGCCTCCTGGAGACTCTAGGGCTCCTCCTGGAAGTAACGAAGGCTCCTGTGCAGCCCCAGAGGCAAGACACTCTCTGCATGTGCAGACTATGCATGCCCAGCATAGTCCACATTAAGTCTGTTTCCTTACTTGCTGTAAGGAAAGTACATAAGACTAGGAAATTCAGAACTTTGGTGTTTTGTGTTTAATTAGGCTTTTATATTCCTCAGGGTTAAAAAACAAACAAACAAAAAACCAAACAAACCAAAAAACCCAAAACAAAAAAAAAAAAATGGGAGGCGAGTGTGGGTTTTTTCCCTCCACTTCCTTTAGAAATAAATGTGTTTTATTTCAAGGGAGAATTGAAGGTAGAGAACAATGAACTAGAATAGGAAGTGTATTTTAGACATAGCATTTACACAGAAAAATTGAAGAAGTGTGAATGAGGATAGGCTATATTTTACTGAAACTTGTATTGTTCATTGCTATGAAGCTCTATCTTTTCTTTGAGGTGCATATTTCTCTTTCAGAAACATATTCAAACCACCACAGAGAAATAATTAAGTTATTACCGTCAAATAAACGGTATACATGTTCTTATTGTTATCACAGAAGACCCATGGATTTTATGGGCTCTAAATTCTGTATCGAGTTTGAAGACTAAATTACTAGAAATTAACAATGCCTTGCTTAAATTTTATGAAATGATAACTAAAAAGAAGACAAAAATAAATGCTGGTTTACTTTAATAATGGTATTATTTCAGGATCATTAGATAGAAAGAGCCCTGAATTAATAAACAGTTTAATCTGACAATAAATTTTTAGTGTGAAACATTCATTTGCTCCTTGTTTCTGGCTAGATTATTCTATGGGAGGATTTCCATAGTTGTTTGTGTTACGGTTTCCAGGACATTAATGTAGGGCAATAGAAAATTTGGGGTTGAAGTGGGGAGTGTTTCTTGCTGTGTTTAAACCTGCGAGCAGCCAGGTTTGTAACAGTGAAGTCTCTGAGATTTTGAGTACTATATAAGTACTTATGAGTACTACAGTGTTTAGGAAATGGCAAACAAATGAAAGAGCTGATTCTACCACAACATGAAAAGGAGAAGAAAGATGTTTTTCTCTAGGGCTATTGATGCCAACCATGCTTAGGTGAAACCGTCTTGGCATTTGACAACTCACGGGTATAGCTACCTCACCATAGGCAAAAGCACCATTCAAACTGGGCAGACTCAAGGCTGATTCTATCATGTATAAAGTAGCGTTCAGCTTGCATAGAATGAATTTGAACAGAATGTAAGCAGTACAATGAGGAGGCCAAGATCTCTTTTTATTACTCCCTCCCTTGCCCCCGAACATTTTTTAGTACTATCCAAAACAAGGTTTGGATTGTATTTCTCACTGTATTTAGTCTTTTCATTTTTATACTGTCAGTTGTGAAAACAAATATGTAGAGGCAAACCTGACACTAAAAAATGGGGATAAACAGCATCGATAAAAACCATTTTCTTTCCATAAACAACTCAAAGTATCTGGAGAGGAGTTATCCATTTTTATGTCTCTGCTTATGCAGTGAATAAACTAAAAGAGGGGAAAAAAGTGGCAGATAATTATGTAGTTTTTGAAAATACCACAGTGTTCACCCCATGACCTTATCACAATCATAACAAGATAGTCTAAAAAATATAAAATATTAGTGTTAGTTTCAAGATGGAGCCTTACAAATTGTCAATGTGAATGTTCTTAAAAATCTAAATTAGATGCATTTTAGTTCTCTAGCATTTCACAGAGTTGTTCTGATTAAAAACTGCTTTTTTTTTCACACTTCTCTCTGACTATAAGAAAAAGCTTGTGATGATCATAATTACATAAGTATCCATTATTACTATGATGCTGGCTTGCAGCTTTCCAAAGGAAAAGAAAACAAAATGTTGACATTTAGGCAAAGAATAGAGGTAGTGGTGAAAGAGTTTTTTGAACTGCTTAATGAGACTCGAGGTGAGATGTGTCTAGATGTATAAGATGTTAGAGGAGGCCAATCAGTGGGATGGGTACAGTAAGTAGTGTTTTGTTCAGGAATTTCTCCCGAAGCGTAGCAAGAAATTCATATGATTTGAATCACTTTCAGTAGGGTTTGTAGTGTGTGTTTTTATTTTGAAAAACTGCAGTGCACACTGACCGGTACTTACCCTGCTTTTGAACCCAAACCAAGAGAAGTTACAGGGACACTGTGCTGGTAGTCTAGGTGAGAAAAGAGCTGGCTTGGTGGAGGTCTGCCCACTTCGGGTAGCTTATTGTATTATGTGGAGGTAGCTTATCTGGATTTTGTTAGACACAGATAATGAACATAGAGTCAGTGTACATTGCTGGGGGTCTATAGACTTCATGAGCAACTCAGAATAAACTTCTTTGTTAATACCACAATTAGATCAAACAGCACGAAACTGTCAGAAACAGGATGGTGACAAAACCATTCTAAGATTTCTGCGGATGCAGGAAGATCCTGAATTTTTAAGTATGGTCTTCCTAGGGCTACTTTAGTAGGAAATATTTTCAGCCAAATGCATTGTAGGTAGTGATCTTTAGATTAATTTCCCATTATAGTGAGATCAGTGTTTTGAACTGTAGTGAATCACTGTGGGTTTTCTTTGTTACTTAACTGCTCTTTTATTTTAAATATTTATTCTAGAGAGAAACAGGGCAGCAGACTGATCTCAACATAGTATATCTGAGAGGCGGGAACCTCCTTTATGATCCTGCCAATATTTTGCAGTTTGAGTTTTGACCAAATCACTTGGGTCTTGCCTGCTATGCTGATTAGGCTCAGTTACAGCTATTACTGTAACTATATCATATTCAGGTAAGAATTAACATCACATACAGGCAAGATGTATCTTTTTCTCTTCATCTGGTGAGGATCTATCAATAATGCTACAATGACTGAAACATAGGCATCTCTTCATATCTTCTCTTCTTTCTTGTGTGTAAAATAAAGTTTGTCTTGTGGGAGAGGTCTGAAAGATGGATTAGCTAAAGTTTGGAAACAGATGATAAAAGTATACATACAAAGTTGTAAATTTATATTGAAATGTACCTTAATTCTAATTTGAGGGGGAAAATAGCACAAGTTTGCTTAATTTGTCTCACTCGCTATGGCCATGGTTATCTGTGATAAGTTTACCTGATTAGATTTTTTCATCTGCAGTGGGGTATGGGAGTAAGAATCAGAAGCAGATCGTTGGTGATGAAGCAATATGCAGCACTCAGATTCAGCATTGTACACTGTGCTGAGTACAATCCTCAAGTTTAAACTGGAGTTTAGCACCTCACTTTGAGTGCATTTTTACTTATGTTTGCAAGTGAGTTAGGGAAATGTTCTGCCATGCTGTCAAACCAATGACATTCAAGAACGTTACTGAGCTTCTGACAAAACAAAATTGAAGGTCACTGCTTCAGATCAGTGGCTTTATCTCTAATCCAGTACAGTAAACCAAATTAACTGTGTATTTTGGAACAACAGCAAAAGTTTCAGAAGAGCTGAAGTGTAGTGTCTCATCCATTGCTACAATAATACACATTTGAGAGAACCATGAGGAAATGCCACGAGCTGTCCATGATGTCTTGAGATGAATGAACCTCCAGAACAAGGGTATGCTTTGATTTTCAACTTAACGTCTAAGCTTTTCTGATAAATTCACTCAAAGTCAGATGCTGTTTATGGCCATGTTGTTGTTAAGATCTCCGTAGCTATATTAGTCTTACTGAGGAAGATATTGAAGGCTCTGTCTTTATCATACTATTGTATTCTGAAAATTATATCCAGGGGCATAAGCAAGCAAAATGTCTTTTATAGTTGAAGCCTACTGCTAAAGTGTGAAAAGGTTCCTATCTTTGTATGAAGACATATTTAAAATATTGGTCCAGATTTTCTCAAGTCCCTTTCTTTGCTTGGAAGAAGGGTAAAAACAGTAGGAGCAACACTTCCCAGTGTTGCACTGCCCCATCCTGATGCCTGACTTTGCAAGTGCTTCTGCTTTGTCAGCACCAGCAAACTGCAGGTAAGGATTTCTGCCTTTTGCTGTTACCCATTGCCTCTGCCCAGCTTGAGCAGGGCATAGCACTGGCTACCCTCCTGCCCGCTAAGCGTTCCCCTCCATTGCTGCTGATCTCCATTTGGCAGGTAGGACCAAGTTATGTCCTATTTGTACTTTTCAGATGATGCAGAAGGGAAAGAACTGACACTGCAGTTTTTTGTTTAGTTTGGTCAAGACCGTTGCAAAGCCTGGCGTTTGTGTTCATTGACAGGACCGATAACAGATGTTTATTCCACAGAGGAGTGCTGCTACCCGGGGAACTGATCCAAAACATTTCTTATTCATTCGCAAAGTCAATTAAAAAATAAACATTATGGCTCTTATCAGTGTGCACACACAAAAAATTAAAATCACTTGGAACGTGGTGCAGTTAGCTGCTATCTGACTTCTCTTTACATGCTTAAAAGGGTGAGCAAAACAAAGGAGTACATTTCCAGCCTCTAGTTGAGTATAACACATATGATAAGCTTATGTTTCAGTTTTGGATAGGAGTTGGTGGTTATTGCATTCATTCTTCTGAAGCCTCACTGATCAGCAAAGAAATGTTGGCAAAATTTTGAAACAAGGCTGCTCCCTTGGGTTGTTCTTTTGTCAAACATTGTCAGGGCAGCAAGGAAAGAGAGTTTTGGACAGTAAAATAAGGAGAAATTGGCTTGGTTATGCTTTAAATCTTTTTATTCACATTTAGTTGGGGAAAAACACTGTTGTGAAGCTCCAGGAATATTTATCCTCCTTGGTTGCTTTTCCTAGTTTGGATGTTTCTCTGCGTTCCCCTAGAGGCAAAGGCAGTTAGAGACATTATGGTGGTACCTATGAAAACATCCACAGTGTAAAGACTAGTTTTCCAAGCCAGTTCACACAAGTGAGTAGACCTAACATAGCAGTTAGCGTTTATTGGCATGTGCCATCTGGTTCCTGGATTTTTATTTTTTTTTTTTTGCTATTTGGTTGTGCATTGTAGCCTGGCCTAGGCTGGACGTCACCTTTCTAGCAGTAGATGAGAAGTGAGCTGGTGGTTTTAACACTCTTCCAGTCATGTTTAGTACCTAGAACTTGGGAGCTGCCTGGACCTTGGCACATCATTAGATTAGAGCCAATGAACTTGAGCACTGGTGCTTATACTGCAAGTGCTTAATATATGACATCTTTGACATCACCAGAAATTGCCAACAGGAGGGAGGCAGCAGTAAAGTACAAGGAAGTCTCATCTATTTCCATCTGGATTGCTTGGCTGCTCAGAAACTCAAGGCATCTGGTTTGGGTGGTGTAAGACAATAACAATCCCTTTCCCTTCATGGGGTATTTGGGCCTGTTTGTAAACTCTGGGAGTAAGTTCTACAAGCACTTGATAAAACTTCAATTAAGTTTTCATCTTGCAGCCAAGCACTAAATTACCTGTCTTTTCAGGTCACTAGCTATTTGCTGATTAAGCTTTGCTCTGTATTTTGAAAAGGTTGCTGTCATTGAAACAACTGCTATATCTCTTGGTAACTGACACAGAACCTTCTCCCATCCCTATGCTCTGCTCAGCTCCAAGCAGAGAAACTGCAGGAGCAGGTGGAGTGAGAGCAGGAAACATGCCTGTCTGATATACTGCTGGGAGATGAGGACCCATCCTCCCATCTAATTCCCTTCTGGACTCTTCTGTGTGTGGTGAGGTGCAAAGAATCACTTCCATATAATGCAGTTTGTGCTTGCTGCATTATTATTGCAGCATGCATCAAAATTTTACACAGGCATAGATTCAAAAACTCATTTTGCTAAATGAGAAGGCTGCATCCAGCTGTACCCTATCCAGGAGAGCTGCAGCTGTGTTGGAAGGCAGGACTTGCAAGATCATAAAACAGGATTTTTGCAGGAGAACATAGTGAAGAGATGAGTCAGCACCACTGGGGAAAAAAACATAACACAGAAGGCTGTTCAGTGCAGATAGAATAAAACTGCTGACTAGACAGAAGATATTGGTGTCTTCCCCCAATCCTGCTCATTTTCAGTAATCCCAGGCACTGGTTAGGGCAATGTTAATTTAATATACAGCAATGTAGTTACAGAATGTCTCTTTACCTCCAAAAACCAAGGTCCTGATGGAAAACCTGAGATTATCAAGTCAGTATAGCAGATTTAGCAAATCTATGAGTGATTACAAAGTGGAGCAGAAAGTGTTAAAAAAATCAGATATCTTCGTCTACTGCATTGTGTTTGGCAATGGGCTGCTCTTAATGCTATAGAGAAAAAGGAAGCTTCCTCAGGATACATCTGGGTAATGTCATACTATGGTGTTACTCGAGAAAATAAGGCCTTTTTTTAATGCTTTGAGATATTAGTCTATTTTTCTGAAGAATGAGGTCTATTTACCCATGTGACATTCTTAGAACTTGTAAAGTTACTAATATGCTTAAGAAATCCAGTGCTTGTAGAAATCCTTTTATGCTTTTGGTGCTTGTTTCTTGGTGAGTCCTGCAGGTTGTCAGTATAATGGGTTTAAAATGAGACCAAATTCCCTTATTGACCTCAGTGGCTTCAAGCAGCTGTTCTCAGAAGTGTAAGAATCAAGGTAGGGAAAGGAGAACAAATGACAGAAGATGGCTCATATGATCTGTTTCATATTTGCCTCTGCTGTCAGGATTCTTTTTTTTCTGGAGTCTTAGCTCTGAGTTCAGGATAAAGTGGTTTTCTTTTTCCTTTTTATGCTTCTCCAAGATTTCTGAAGAGTCCTGGGACTTTTTCTCCCTACTGCTTTGCAATGAGTTAAACATGGTATCCCTTCTGCCCCTACACATCATTGGAGAGACACTGGGAGATCCCATCTCCTCTGAAAGCCCAGCCTAGAGGTGGAATGTGGCCCCTTCCACCCCACCAGACTTGCACGAGCCAGGAAAAGGAGGAAACAGGAGTTAATGCTTGGGATCTCAGAATAAGCATTTCCATGCAGGGAGTTATTTTAGGAAGAGCTGTTCTCCCTCGGTAGAAGAGCTCCCACGATGCACGTTTATGAAAAGAATGATCATCTGAAGTCTGTGGGGCTACTTTTCTAAGTCTTCAGCTGTGAATGTTTAGGCTGCACTGCCTATCGATTTTTGTCTAGTAGCTGTTAGACTTTTAGTCAATCTTGCATTAAGCATATTCTGGATGATTTTTCTTGCCATTTTGTTTATTATATTAATTATTTGAACATCAAAATTGAATGTAGTGCTGTGAACAGAATAAGGTCTTCTGCTGCAAGGAACTTGTAGTCTAATTCAGGCACAGTGACGCACAGGAATACATAATATACAGGATAAGGATGCAAATCCAAAGTAATAGAGGTGTCTGGGGGAAAATCAGTGCTGCAGGCTAATTTATTTCTCTTAGAAGAGATACTAGGCTGCAGAACACAGGGAAAATACTGAACAACACAAAAAATGTCTTTTCCCTTCTTTTTTTCTCTTTTTTCAAGATGTTAATTCCTAACATGTCATTAAATAGAGGGAGAACACCCAAAGAAAACAGAGAGAGAATAAGATAGCTATACTCTCTCTGTTCCAGTTTTCTGAACTGGAATCCAGAAAGAGAATTGAAGATTTTCTGTCTTGAGTATGCCTTGTGAAATAAGAATTTCATTTAAAAAAAGAAAGAAAGAAAAAAAAAAGGTACATTGACCTGATATACAAACTAGTATTGATGTAATTAGAGCTCTGTTGGCAACATATTGTAAGTTTTTCAGAAAATACTCTGTCTTTATAAGTATCTGTAAAATTGAAACATTGGCCATTGTTTTTCTTGCAGCATATAGCTGCAGACTGATAAGGTAATGGTTGTAAAGGGGAGATAGCAGGGTACTCAAAGTGAACAAATTCAAGTTTTATTCTGTTCCCAGTCTAAATGTCTAATGGAGGTCAAGACAGTTACAAGTATGAGCAGAAGATGGGAAGCAGTGATCCTATGAGATTCGTTGACAGTCTTTTATTGTGCGTCTACATTTTTGTCTAACCCTTGATTTTGTGCCATCTATGGTTCTTCTGTTTCAGGAGTGGTATCCAATATTTCCTAGTGAGTAACCTTTCAGTACTGAAAGTGTTCGTGGGTATAATCCACATTTCTTTTAACAGGTCAGTGATAGGGGTGAAGGAATTGTCAAACACACCTTTGTGTACTGAAATTAACATCATGTGGCAATTTTGTCACTGATATTGATCCTTCAAACTACAGCTGTGTCCAGAAGTGCCTAGAAGGTCAGTAGAAGCAGAGGAAACATCGTTCAAATGTGTGTGGATGGAGAACTTCTCTGCAAACTTGCAGGTAGCTGCTGTAAGACCTGACACCAGCTACAACTCTGACATGCAGTGTGGTCTCAAACAAAGCACATTGCTTCTCAGGAAATATACTAGTTTCAGGTACATAAAAAATATTAAATGTAGGAGAGTTTTTGAAGGGCAACCATCTGAAATGTAAGTGGAGTTATGCGTGCACAGACATAGAAACACGTAAGTACCTGTGGTGATTATTTAAGCATAGAACAAGAAAATGATTTAGTTAATTCCAGAGAATGAACTAATTACTTGTAGTAAGGTCAAGTGTAGTGGTTTATTAGCATTTTGCTAATGCTACAACTGAGACTACATACTGGGAGTCAAGAGCTGCTTTTTGGTGGGCCTGCAACTGAATCTTATGGCAGATGAGCTATTAGAATCACAGTCTTGAATTTTTTTACTTTTCTGAATATTCTCATTTTCATTCTGCTAGATCTATAGGTTGAAAGTGATAAATTTACGAAACCTGGGTGGATGTATCTTTGCAGTATATGTTTCTTGACTCCCTGTAGTCTTCTGATGTGACCAAAGGCATATCACAGACTGTGTGCATCTAGTAGGCTAAAGTGGGTAACCTTTCTAACTCATCCTTTCCTTATGAGGAAAACCCATCAAATACTTTGAGACATTCAGATACTGTGGGGCTGAACCATATACCTCTTTAAGATAGATTAATGTTTGGAACATAAGCAGTATATCTTTCTGTGGCATCATTCCATGAGGTTGCAGTAATTCTTTCTTATCTTTTAAAAAATGTGGTTGACATAGGTTACCAGAAAGCCCACAAGGTATCATGTCTATTCATAGTTTCTTACGTGCACTTGCCACTACACATATATCGTGTTGTCAGTGAAGTACTCCCATCTTTTTTCAGGAGTAAGAATTTTTATGATGCTGTGGTCAAAAAATGCCAAATAATGATTTGAAAGTATGCATTTTCTTTTGTATTTCTAGCACAAGTGGCAGCATCACACTATTGTGCCTTTTTTTCCCTCTCAATGTACTGGTAAGTATCTTAGAACTATGAAAAGCAGAAATTGAGGAACAAGTGGATAGAGGTTTATAAATACATTTAAAACCAGTAGAGTTGTCTTCATTTTATTTGAGTAAGCCAGCATTTTAGAATAGCAGAGCTCCCAGGTCTATATCTTTGGAGATAAAGTAAACGGTCTGATTCTCAAAGGAGCCAAGCACTTAAGAGATGCCCACAGACTTCTGCAAGAGAGCAGTTAGCTCTGTGCCAATAGCATTACAAAGACCTATCTTGCAGTCTGGAGACACTGCTCTTAGCAAATGAATTGAAAAAACTGTGCCTTAAAGTTAACAGTTTTTTAAGTGAGAGCAAGACCGCAAATAAGCACAGAACCTTTAGCAGCCAAACAAATGCCCGTCTGGTTCTTTGCATTGTGTGAGTGCAACATCCTGCAATTTTGCAAACAGAACATTTTTATTATTTAGTTAGTTTTGAAAGCTAAATGATTCAAATAAATAAACTGAGTCTATGAAAAAAAAACAACAAACAAACCAAAAACCAGAAACAACAAAAAACTGGGAACAGCAAGCCCAGTGCCTAAGGGCCTGACTTATGAATGTAAAGATGACTGGTTTTGTTACATACTCTGGTAAATAATGGGCTTGAGCTTGCAATTCGCTGTTCATCTGAATATTTCCTTTGCTTGTGTATTAGCCTGTGTTTATGAACTTGCAAAACCAAGCCTATTTAAAAGCTGAATGTGATGGGAGATAGCATCCAGAACCTCACTGCCCGTCACTGTGAAAGGGGAGTTCTGGGTTTCAGCCTTTTGTTGTGGTGCTTCTTTTACTGCGACCTTTAGTCTGCACTGCTCAGTGTGTGAAGGCAGCACTCCTGTGGGGAGTTAATATGTTGGAACAGGTTACCCAGTGTGTTATCAGTCTTGTAGGTTTTAAGATGAGGATCAGTTTTGAAGAAAGAAAATACTGATTTATAAATGTATATGGAAAGTTCATCAGACTAGAGGATCATAGAGTTCTTAGAGGAAACAGATCATAGTCTTTAATGCAAATAGTGTGGCCATTGTGAGGTGATAGTAGGTTTAGGTACCTGGTGCCTAGTTTGCAGCATGTATGGAAAATGCGGTGTCAATTCCACTCCCAGACTAGGAATCCTTCTGGAATTATTTTTTTTCATTTGCTTTGCAACTTTAGTGTCAGTTCCAGGGACTGGTGTGGCAGATCCGTATTTAAGCTGTTTGCTTACAGCAATGAGGTTTGGGTGTGCTGAGGTTACTCACCTAAGCAAGTTGTAAATCAGAAGGAAAAAATAGAAAGACAATTTGTTTTCTATGTTAGGCTGCTCCTGCTGTGCGATGTTGCAGGCCTAGGCAAGTGGGAAAATCCCTGCTGCTTTTTGTACCAAATATTCATTACATACTTTGTCCTTGGTCACTTATACTCAAAGAGGGCTGACCTGAGAGCTCAAGACAGATTTTCAAGAACTGGAGACAAAATCAGTAGCAGCTGGGACACCACAGGAGAGGGCATTTTCTCAGCCCTCTATAGAAAACGCTCTTAGGACTGCTCTCTGAAGGTCTTGTCTCTTGTATACTAGCACCAAAATTATTTGCAGGTAGTTGTTGTGAGTGTCCAAGTGTGGCAGCTGTTGTCAGCAGTGAACTGTGAGGTAGGTAGTTGCTGGTCTCACTGGTGGAGGCTGCCACAGGACTTTCCTGGCTACCCCTGCAGAGGAGGACAGCACACCAAACCTGGGGCTGGACTTAGCAGCTGCTGCTCCTATTGACTGGGACCACAAGTAATAGGGGCTTTCCACTTTCCCCTGTGTTTTGATTTCCTTGTGGATTTATTTACTGTACTGCTCCAAAATGCCTTTTTAACCTCTGTGGTATTATAGCAATCTACTTTATCTGACTGTTGTATCCAGAAAAATAACCTAACAGAAAATTTGAAGAAGGGGATGAATTAAAAATTGCAGGCATGCTACAAATAAGCACTAAGAATACTTACATTATTGTTAGTATTGAATATAATACATACCTGTTGCAGAATGTTCACAGAGTTGGAAAGGCACCTAGAGAGTAATCATGAAGGCACTTAAAATAATGTTGCTATAAGTAAGTTGGCAGCAACTGCTGAAGAAGTTTTTGTTAACACAGTAGAAATTCTTCAATTTTGATACTACTTATATTTTATATTTTTTTCAGTAGAGTATTGTTAAATCCCAGGTGACCCTACAGTATGCTGTGAGTAGATTATGCATTTGTTGCAGGAGTGAGGAAAACTAATGGTAATTTGAATAAACTGGAAACAGAAATCTCTTTAATATGTTTTTTTAAAGCATGAATATATTTATCTTTTTGGAAGTAAAGCAGTGGCACCATAATTCAGCAGAGCTCCCTCTTACCTTTACTTCATAGCAAAACACTTGCTGATGAAGTGAAGCAGGCTGAAAAACAGTGGAAAGACAGAGAGTTTAATTAAGATGTTGTTCCTCTGCTCCCCTAACTCCAGCAGCAGGAACTTACTTTTCCACTTCAAATATTTTTGCTGTCATATCTTCCTGAGGTGTAACACTATTTGAAGAGGTAAAATGGTACTTGCAGGGAAAGGCCGCAGGTTATTGAGGGGAGAACCCAGGGAAAGCCGGCACTGCTGATGTCTCTTAAATCCTCTAACAGATGCTCTTTTCACTTTCTTTTTTTTTTTTTTCTCCTGTGATTGTTAAAATTTGTATTGAAAATTCAGATGCGTGCACAAATACTTTCTCTGCTTTTAGAGGACCACATTTCTTGCCATTTCTTTGTGCAGGTATAACTGTCGAATACCAACATCCTGTCTCAGAAACTCCAGTTTTCTGGTATAGTATGTATCATCCTAATTGATTATTTAATCTCTTTTTTTGGGGGAAGATATGTGAATGTAACTAAATGCTATATTCTTAGTTCATCACAACAGTAATGATATGGCTGTTAAACAGTAGCTGTGCTATCCCTTTCTTGTCTGGCAAGTGCATCATCTAAACTCATTCATTCTTTTTCCCCTTTCACTTTTGCCCCCTCAACTCCCATGCCAACAATTTATCCATGAAATTCCATTTTAATGATCAATATAAGGCATGTAAGGTCCATAATAACCTGCTCATACTGCAATTCAGTTGTTGTCTTTGACAACAGAGCTGAGTATTGCTGAAGTCTACTCCTTACCCTACAAGAACAGTTCCTGCATTTTTTAAATTAATTTACACAAAAGAATTTGTTCTCCTACAAGCTGTCCTAAGGAAATATTTCAGAAATATTTAGAGCTTATTAAGTTATTCATTGAGAATACCTGACCAAAACATTTATCGGTTTTTGCACAAACCTGAAAACATGTAATTATAGTACTCATTTTTTCAATTAAATGGACCGTATACTGCAGAGTGCATGTATATCATCCCAAGAAGAACAAGAATTTATTCCCTCAGGCAGCTTGGCTATAAATAAATATAAGATTCTATATAACGTTGCAGAAGGCAAGTAGAATCCAATTTTAATCAGTCAGAAGTTAAATAAAAATATAGGGAAAACCATTAGCTATTTGGCAATATATTTGTATAATTTTATGTTAATATAATGTAATGAGGACCAAAATGACTTGGGAGGGAAGCTGTGCAAAACCAGGCACTTTCTGACCACAGAATAAAAACGTCTGATGAAAAAGATTAATGCAAAGTATCTGAGCTAATCCGACATTTGCCAGGAAAATTCAGGTCAAATCTGAGATTAGTGCTTTGGTGCTCTCTACTGATAACCTTGATGATTCCCTACTTGCCTCTCTCACTCTTGTATAGTTACTTAAGACCTGTATTTTTTATATTAAGAAAAACCCCTGTGTCTCTTACAGCTGTTACCTGTTCTGTTAGCACCGACAGAATAGTGCTAGCCTGTTGTCTTGAAATTTTTGTGGAAAAAGCTTCAGATGAGTATCAGAGTTGGCACTGAACAGCTGTTTCTCTGGGTCAAACTCATCTGTGCATCTGTGAGTAGTTGGGCTTTTTTGTTGTTTGACATTTGAGTGGTAGTAGCAAAGCGTGGGTGAAGGAAGAGGACAGATTATATAAAAAAAAAATCCCTCAGAATTTTTTGCCAGATGTTTTTACTTCTCTGAATTTTCTGCTAAAGCATTTAAGTTATTTCATATACCACTATAGAAATGTTGTTTTGCTAATGTTAATAAGATCTTAATAATAATTCTGTTGGGCAGTTTTTGTGAATCTTTACTTTGTAGCAAATCTTTGGTTTGCAGCAGATGCTTTTTGACAGGGTGGTATGTGTCTACTGTTTTGTTGAAAAACTATCTGTATTTTGCTAATATATAAAACTGTATAAAATCAGAATTAATTCTTTGGCAAATAAAAAGTGATAAAATTGTGCATTGTGACAGAAATCAGAGACACAAAGCAAATATTTCAATTTCTTATCTCAAAAAATTTTATGTAGTTTTAGACTGGTTCAAATGATTTGCAGATTCAGCATTTATAGTCTTACGAAACAAATGGAAAATAGAGTCAATGGAAGTGCCTTGTTTCAACAGAAGTGAGGTCCTTTGGCATTGCCTCATTCACTTCAGCACCGGGGTGATGCTACATTCTCAAGTGGAACAAAGATAGCTTTGAAACCCTCCCCTCTTCAAATTCCCAAATCCAAGCACCATAAAAAAAGGTTAGACTGGAGGGAAAATTGCATATTCAAAGGAAACCATACATATGTCTTTCCTGACACCTGCCATGTAAAATTCCAGATTCTCGGTATTCTGGCATGTCAGAGGTAAGGGCTACAGAATGAAATGTCTCGATAACAGAAGATCTGGGTATGTGCGGCCACAGAAGCAAATGTGCAAAAGTCAACCCATCAGCCCCACCAGCCCTGTCTAAAAGCTGTCTGCTGCTTTTCTAGATGTTTCAAACCAAGCCGCCTTCCAGCACAAAGCCCTATTAGAAAGATACTACATTTTAAGTAACTTTAAAAAGGCAGAAGGAACAGAAAAAGGAGAGACTGGCTTAAAAAGACCTGTTTAGCATAATGAGAAGGAGAGTAAAATGCTGCCAAGGTAATTTCCCTGTTTTACAATGCAGGCAAAGGAGTTAAGAGTTTAATTTGATTTTAATGGATTAAAGAGGAATCATAGTCCCTCAAGACGGTACAGGACTGTTTTACTAGGAGGGGGAAAAATATAAAAATTTAGCACTTTTACACAGGAAGGACAAAGAGAGCCCAGAAAGGATTAATATCTGGAGGACAAAAAAAAAAAGGGAGGGGAGGGAGGAGGTTACTAAGCAAGCAAGCTTTTGATACATATTTAGAAGATAATAAGATGAGCAGTGGCCATCAGATTATGTTAAGATGAAATTGCATGAACGCCATCTGATTTTTTTTGCTGTGATAGAATTACAAGTTTTCTGGATACGAGACAGTTGTTGACATATTTCTTGGCTTTGGTAATGATTTTCGACAGTCTTCATGGTGCTTTCATTTGCAAACTACTGAAACCTGACACAAAACTCTTACAAGGTGCATAGAATGTTGTTCTGAAAAAATAGGCACAGGGTGGGTAATAAACCTGTTACCTTAAAAGGCTGTGTAGTGCAGGACTTTTTAGGGAGGTCGTGTGGTGTTTGGTACTCTACAATAATTTTCATAAAGCATGTATATTTACACATGACACAAGCCTGTCAGAGATGTTGCAGATACGTTGAAGGGCAGAAGTAAAACTCACAGCAGTCAGATAAACTGGAAAAATCGTCTGGAAAAAAAAACAAAACACATGGAATTCAGTAGGGATGACCACATTTAGGCAGAAAGAAATCAACTACAACTGTGGAGGATGGGAAACAAGAAGCAGTTGTTTTCTGGAAAAAGATCTGGGAGTAGGGGAGTTACAGTGATATAAAAACTGAGTATGAGCCAATAATGTCGTACTGCTGCAAAACCGACATACTGGGATGTGGGAGGAGGATAGCTGTCTGGAAGATACCTGGAGAAATCCTCCTTCTGTTGCTGGCACTAGGAAGATCTCAGCAGCAGGATTTTGCTGAGTTTGGGGCAGTACCCTTGTAGGAGGAGGTGGGAAAACTGGGAAAAGAGATTTTGGGAGAGAGCAGCAAGGGCAGTCAAGACCTGGAAAACAAGGCATGAAAGAGCACAGCCAAGAAGATGTTGGTGCTCAGTCTGGCAGAGAAAAGACTGAGGGGTGTATGTTTGTTGCTTCAGTTATGTCACATCAAAGGTGGTGGCAAACAGGAAAGGAATAGTCTTTTCTTTCTCTCCACAACACAGAATAATAAGAAGAGACCTTCACCTGCAGCTAAGGAGCTTTGGAGATTAAGGAAAACTTTCTAATTGTGAGGAGAGTGCAACACTGGGGACGTGGCAGGGGCCAGTATAATCTCTCTTACAAACTATCCAGGGTAGGCTGAAGTGTTTTGGATTGCTCATGACCTTGCCCTCCCAATGTAGAAGGTAGAGGAGAGGCTGGGTGACCTTGCAAGCTCATCTCTGCCTTTTTTTCCCACGTTGCTGTGACACTTGCCCTGATGAAGCAGAGCTTGTATACCCCGCAGAGTTGAGTTGCCTGCTGAGCTCTGCAGTGACAGCCCAACCCAAGCATCACCTCACCTGATGCTGTTGGGGGTATTACGGCACCAGGTTTTGGGGACCGTTTTAATGTCACTACAGGCATTACCTGCTCCTATTAAACAAACGAGGTCTTAGAGCATCTTTTATGGTGCTGGCTTTACATCAGGCTAGGCTATGGTTCTAGACAAGTTGTCAGGCTCTGAGCTAGGTGTATTTTCATGCCTGTGGTTCTCACGATGCTTTACGCTTGTTAGGATTAGGACTCTAATTCCTGTTAATGTTTCAGATTCGCAAGGCTGCATGTGAATCTTCTTTAGGATGCCTGTCTCTAGGCAATACTTAAAAAGAGCCCCAGTTGCTATGTAACCTAATTTCACATAAGATTTATCTTTCTTATGTCGTACTTCTTAAAAGTCTCTTGCTGCATCTGAGAACAGCTGTGGGCTAAGAAACTGTGTCTTCCTGAAGTATTACAGTGGAACATCTCAGTGAGAGTTTGACTACAACCACAGTCACTCGCACCTTGTTGCTAAACCACTGTACAACAATCCACTTGCTGTTATTTGAGTAAATATCAGTATTTCAAAAGGGTTTGTATGGTTTAGAGAGGCTATATTTGAACTGACAATTTCAAAAAGTTCATCATCCACTAAAAGCTGGTCACAGCATATCCTCAGTAAAACTCAGTAGGTTTAAAGCAAAATTATGAGCAATGCTTTTGGACTTTAAATAAGAAGTGAGATGGATTCTAAGAATATAAGGTCGTAAATGACATAAAACCTAATGCAATGAACTTGTGGTGACTTGTTAATTCAGATCTGTTCTGAGAAAAGAAGGCGAGCTCATTTACCATCTCTTCCCTCCCTTCAACTCTTGTATAGGCTCAATATCTACTGTTAACTCTGGCTTGCTATTGTGAATGTGAAGAAAAGTTTTATAACAAGCATTTAATTAGATAAGCAATGCACTGATATGTTGAAGAACTCTATAGCGAAATCATGCAAGAGGCAAATCAGATGGTAATTATGTAGTCAAAAAATCACTTCAGTTAAACTAAAATGAATCTTCCTCTCAGAAGCAACTGATGACTGAAGAAGGCTCCCTTAGTTCATGTTGTTTCATAGCCTCCAGGTAACTATTTTTCACAGGGAAGTTTGAACTTGTTGCAAAGGATTCGGGAATAGTGATTTTTATTCTATTTACAGTAAATACAATTGTGCTAGAGAAGAAGATGTGCTCGGGATGGGATATCATATAAAAATGATCTCTTTTCCCAGATCCTTTACTACCAAATGAGTGGCTTTTTATTATGGTATTTCAAATCCTACATCTGTAATCAGAGAAAACACTAAAAGACAGAAAAGTTTAAGGGTTGGTTTTGGTTTCTTTTTTAAGTAAAGCCCATAGGCTAATGTAACCTCAGGTAAATAGTAATAATAAAGAGGTTAATGTATAGTAAGACCACAGTTGTCTGTGTCTTATGCTGGTAAAATGTGGATTTATTAAGATATAATTTTCACAATGACATTCTGGCATTCAGCCAGATCAACCTGGACTTCCACAGTCAACAATAAAGAAAAATTAGATATTTATATCTTCACTGAGAGTCATGACATGTATACTGTGAGATATTACAGTATCTTCGAGTGCTTTGTGTATTGCTGCCAGGTTCCTATAAAAATGTTAGATGAGTGTTCAACTGATCCATATGTGAGACTATTATCCTTGATGATGTGGTTGGGGGCTTTGCAGCCCATATTGCACTGGTATCACAGCTTTCATGTGATAAAATAAAGCACTGAATGAAAAATGTGTTGAAATATCAAGTGGATAGATAATGTACATCATTGTGGTAGGACAGATAACCATGAGACAGATTGAGGCTTTGCTGTTTTAAGCTGAAATTAGTATTCCTGAAGTCACTTCATTTCCTGGCATTTTATACATTTTGTCTCATTCACCTCAGATTAATGCATAGATAGATATATCGCCCTCGGTTTATTCTAAAGAGGAAAGGTTTCCCATGATTAAATAATAAAACCAAGGAATTCATGATGCATTGTGACTACAAACACAATTAAGAGTCAGTATGCTCAAGGAGTTTGCTATAAACAGAAGATACAAAAGAGCATTCTCTTTTTCATTACTTCCTTACAAGGATAATATGTTTGGAAAATAAATAATGATCTATCTTTCTCAACCATAGAATGTAGTAGCTGAGTCTTTGGTTGGTTAGTTGCTAACTAGCTCACCGTTAGAAAAGCAGGAAAGGGGATTAGGAAATAAATCATAGCAAGTGTGACCATCAAAATAATGGCTGTACTGAGACTGAAAGATTCACTTTGAAGTGAAAGATACAAAGTTTTACCTAGGCTCTGGATTATCAGAACGTGCTAATATTAAACTTGCTGTTGTGCATTTATTGTGTGTATGAAGAGTTGATGTTATGGAAACACAGGATCTTAGTGAGTTTTCGTGATGATGCTTCTAAACGCACTCCCTAGTTTTGTGGGTTTGTCTGACTGTACAATGTTTATCCACATCATCTGCGGCCCATAGTGTTGTTGCTTTCCACCTCATGGCGTACACTTCAGAACCACCTTGCACCTCTCTCCTAACCCTGGCAGGGCAACAGTTGAATTGAAGCTTGGTTTGAATTCACTTGGCCTATCCACTTGCCTCCCTGACTTCTCTTAGTCTTTATATTTTTCATTAGTGAGCTTTTTTACACACTGCATGTTTTTCTTCCTTGAACTTACTTCTGTTGCTGTCAGATGCTCAACAGCTGTCTGTTGAACGTAACTGTGTCATTAGAAACAGTCTGCTTTGCCAAGTGCTACATAAGTTAACAACCTGATGGGTAATCTTCAGCTCTGGTATCTTTTGTTGGGAAGTGTTGCTCTACCTTCTTCGTCATTATTTTAACTTTTTTGAAACAGATTGTCCCAAGGGAATCGTGCAGTATTACTACATTTTACCGAAGCCTGGAAGATCTTCTTTCTTGTCATGTTATTCCCTAGGGAAACCAGGAATGTTAATGCTGTTAGATTTAAAATATCAGTATGACTGTATTTTGCAGAGATGACAAGTATGACTGCTACCGTAGTAATTTTTTTCAAAGGTATGTAAAAATACATAGATAGAAAGAGAGCAGCAGAAAAATCCTTGTTCTCCACATTCACTTCGGTTTGATTTTTCTGATTAAATTCCTATGGGTAGGACAGAGACTTCTAGTAGATGATTTTTATTCTCTACTATTTTTTTTTTACCTTTTTTTTTTTTTTTT
>VWZK01007878.1:26973-95427 GCA_013396935.1 Baryphthengus martii | reverse complement strand
TTTTTTTTTTTTTTTTTTATGAGCTAGTCTTTTATTTCTTTCATTTAAAGAAATGTCAGTAGTGCAAGTTTTCTCTGGAAGCCAGGTATACAAATTTCTCCAGTTGTTTGAAGAGAACATCTGAATCAATCAAGTTGGAGTTCCCTGGAGCATCACAGCTGGAGAAATGTCTGATAATGGCATTTGTGACATTACTTGAATTAGCAACATTTAAAATATTATAATTATTATGAAATGTTTAGTTGGTTATAAGAGTGTTAAATGATTTCTGCCTGTAATGCCAGAGACTGCTACAGAATTTTGCTGAAAAATAAAGGAGGTGCAGTCTCACCCCCTGGGAGTAAACTGAACAGAGAAGGCAGAGATAAGGAAGAGTGAATGTGGCATGGAAGCCATGAATGAAAATTACTGAAATTTGTCTGATGCCTTGTTTATCTAGGATTGTTTTTCTAGGAAAGAGAGATGATTCATAGTGAAAGGGCAAACTGAAAATACAAATTTCCAAGGTAGTTTGGGGCAAAGTAAAAAATGCAAGGCAGGAGGAGTTTAGTCCTAACCAAATAGCAGAGGCTGTACATGAGCATGGGGAAGCAGGAAAGAGAGCAGAAGTTGGGAGAGAAAATTGGAAGTCTCTCTGTAGGGTGGACACAAATGTGGCAACATTTACACACAATAAAGAAGTATTTAGGTAAGGCAAAACTAGAAAAGATTCTACAAATCTGTAATGGAACCCAACAAAATGAAGCTAAAGGACAGCATGATGGTAGATGGAATTTAAATTAGTCCTATATTCGGTGAAATAATTTGAGTTATTTGCATGAAGCAATATGCTAAGACAACTATAATCACTTCTTTCAAGATACTTTAAGGTAAGTTTGTTTTTCTTGAGTTTTAATTTCTTCTGCTTTTAAAAAAGACTTTTAGTCTTATGATGAGGCTATCAGAGGAACCTTGGCCTTAAAATCCCAAGTGGACCTTGATGTTTAAATGAGAAATCTGCACTGAATTTCAGAAATCTGGCTTACTGAAATAACAGATCTGTTAGGCAATCTCAAATGTAAGATGGTTTGGAGCAGACAGATAACTTTAGGCCTAAGCTCAAACAGCAAGCTGCTATAGAATCTTTGTCCAAAAGAAATATTGAAGTTTGGATTTATATTTTAACCAGTGTCAGTCAACAACTAGTAACCAGAATGAATGCATTGGCACAGGAATCCTAGAGTAGTGCAGCTGGAATCCGTAAGTGTATAGTATGTTAATAATTTTATCTATATCTTTTGTCTGTGGTAGCAGAGAAGGCATTCTGGTGGAGAAGTTAATTTATTGACTCTGGTCAATAGCAACATGCTGGAAAGAAAATAACAGTCATCTCTGATCTTCTCTGCTTTCTGCTGCATCCTGAGGTAGAAATATTTTGTAATATGTATTCATTACATAAGGATTTCTGTGCATCCCAGGAAAGCAAGATAGTGCTTCCAGTGTGGGCCACATGGGCTGGAGAGCAGACTTTGTCCTGTGTTATACCAGTCCCAGCAGCGTTATCTCCCAGCTGTTCAAGGAGAAGCAGGCATCTGCTTTCATTAAATACTATACCTAAATATCATTTAACATACTGTAATATTTGTGAATGGCATAGATTTTACCACCTGCTGGAACATTTTTTTCTGAATACTTATTTTAAAATGTCATTAATTGACGATAATGTCAGTGGGTGCAATTATACGAGGATGTTTTTGTTTTGTTTGGGAGTAGCTTGTTTTTACTATGAAACCTACCTTCATGTGTTTGGTGTTTAGATGTTGCTTGTACATGGATGTGAAACTTCAACAGTGGATTAAATCCACAGCATATTTCAGTGCCACTTTCACAGTGAAAATTTCATTTCCAGCTCAATCTAAAAACCTTCCTATAGTGATATGATGTCCTGTAAATAAGCCATCTCTAAAGAGCTTTAGAGAATTAAATAATTGAGACAATATACAACACTACAGAAAACAGTGCTACAAAGACATTTTATTGCAGTTGAAGAAATGAAACCAGATTAATTAAAAGATCAAAGATAGAGGAAATGGAGGAAAGCATGTTGTAAGGGAACTGAAAGGACACAGAGAATAAGTGATATGTGGGACTTCTTTACAAGAAGAGAAACCTTTGAGTGACAGAGATTGGGTGGGGAAAGGATAGCAGGCTCCCAAGAGGGTGAGCTGCTGAGGAAGCCTAAATAGCCCCTAGGTGATGCAGCATGGGCTGAAATTGAGCAAAGCAAGGGTCTGAATGCCAGAGAGGCAGGGCTGGCTCCTGGCAGAGATACCCTGGGCAGCTACTGAGGGCTGCAGGAGAAAGCAGCCAGCCTGCCGCTATTTTCGTGCCTGTGAAAGTGGCCTTGAAAGGCAGCCTCTGGACAAGACAAGGGGATGTGAAGCAGTAGCATTTTAGGTTGAGATGTCTTCTCAGAAATGAGGTTCTTGCTCCACCCCTTCATTCCCTGGGCAGCAGCAGAGCAGCAGAACCCTGTTCTCCCTGTTTTGGGACTGACCAGCCCAAGATCACATCAGGGATGGCAGGGATGCAGCAGGGTTGCACAATGATGTCAGCAGCTCATTGGAATACCTTTTCTCCCTGTGATGGCTTGTTTCTTGTTGGTAGCAGTCAGTGAGCCCTGCAGAATGACACTGCCAACTTCAAATTTTAAGCAATATTACTCTGGATTGGGCTGGTTAGCAGGAAGTGATATCATTAACAGCAGGAGTGGAGCATCTTCTAGGAAACATGGCTACAATGATCATTTGCCTATGACTTACTACTTTCTTTTTTCCTTGTAAAAAACACAGGTCAAGATTACTGTACCATTAGGGTGAAGTAGGTCTGTATGAAGCCATAAATGTCCGCATGCGGAGCAACCTACAGTGTGTCAGTGGTGCTACACGATCTGTTACAATGTAACATTGCTTATGGTGTAACTGCTGAGGAAAAAATGACTCTTCAGGAATGAAAAAACGATTAACGAGCTCTCAGATAAGTGAAATTTCCTAGCAAAACATGTAAAATAAGTGCCAGGGAATTTGCCTTTTTTTTTTTTTTTTTGACATTTCCGTCTGTGAAAAGGGGATTTCTCCCTCTTGGCTTAGAAGGTGGGTGACTTTCATAAGGAGATGCATAAGTGAGGCACATTATCCAATATTCACCTTCGTGGTTGTTGTATCTCTTTTTTGTTTTCTATGTAGTGTTGGAGTAAGTTTTCTGTTTCTTGTGATTCTAGGTAAACCTGGTGAAAAGAGTCTGTGATGACTGGAATCTACACTGGTTCTTAACTCTGCTGCAGTGCTATGTAGTATTATGAATAATTTTAATATTTAAAGAGAAAGTTTATTCTTATTCTTTCTGTCATTATATTTTGCAAGTTGTAGTATTTAGTATAAAATCTTCATAGCTCCAGAACTGCTAGATACGTGACTAAAGTTTAAAGCAGATTACATAGTTGTCAATAATGCATTAGCAAACATAAAAGCAGAGACGGAAAAGGTTTTTTTAATCTAAAACCTAGGAAAGAAAAGTCAGGACTAGACAGAACTAAGAATGACTAGTGTGTTGTATTTGGACTTGTCTTTTGAAGGGAACGTGTTGGATAGTACAACACTTGCTTCTCTTTACATGTGATCACAATGCCTTTGCATAGTCCAGGTCTCAGAATTTGGAGGAGTCATCTGCTATAATTACATGCTTCCTGTCACTGAAAGAGAACAAACTCCCTCCATTTTATCCCATGTTGGTGAACCCTTCTTCTACTCTCTTCCTCAGCTTGCACTGTACTACGCAGGCATGCAACATGCCCTGGAACTGATAACCTGACATACTACTTTGCTTTCCTCTGTCTTTTATTGTGAAGTTTTACTTGTCTCAGGATGTCATTCCTTCATTCTGATGGGACAATACAGAAGTCCCCTTGGACAAAGTCCAGTCTTGAGGGGGACTTCATCTCTCAGCTGGCAGGAGGAGAGGCAGGATGTATCTTTTGCCCCTTGCAATCTGCTTAACCATTCAGAGTGAATAACTTTTCATCACCTGTAATAACTCTTCATTTTTGCCATTTTCTGAAATTACCTTTAGCCTTCAGCATGGTCTGTTAAGTTATTGACAGGGACTGAAGTCTTTATCTTCTGTTCCTAAAAAAACTATTGGTGTGGCAATTTAGACAGTATGTTCCATTTGGTATTTCTGTTGGCAACAGCGAACAAGGTGGTTTTAGTCTCTGTATAATGCCTTCCATATTGTCAGGGCTGCTATCAAGTATGTTGAGCTATCGGCAATGCGCTAAGGTTTCCATGGTTGATCTCGCTGGTACAGTGGTGAAGTTCTGGACAGTTTTTGAGAGAGCTCTTCTTTAGTATTAATCATAAAGTAATATGCTAAGATTACTGGTTTGCTTATTTATTTACTTAGCCAGATAAATGTCTGATCCCAGGTCTTGGATCATCCTCACTGTTCACTGTCCTATGCTAGCTGCCTTGAGCACCCTCGGGGGCTGCTAAGCTGTATGAAGGATGTGGAGGTATAGCTGTTCATTACTTGAGCCCTTTTACTTCCTTTGAACATTTTCTGGATGAAGCAGCTAGAATCTTTCAGATGTCCTCAGATATTTGATGTTTGATGGATAGACAGCCCCACTCCCCTTGGTGTTCTACTCCAATCCCTTGTTAAGAATTGGACGTAACTTAATATCATGTTCCTGGACTGTTTCTACCTCAGCTCTTTCTCTTATACGAGTGTCCTTGCTGAAGCTTTGACACTTGGCTCAGTTTACACTTCACCTCTAGACCCTGGCTGGTGTTTGCAGCAGATTAAAGTCAACAGTATTTACGACCTCTCTGTCAAATATACTGAGAAATCTCATCACCTTCATTATGATGGGACTTCTCAATGTCACAGGAAGTAGTAATTTTGCCCTAGGGTAAATAGAGTTTTGTGTCCTTGACTGGTACTAAATAGAAATTATTCCTACTCAATAGCAATTTATATTCAGTATTTCGGTCTATGGTTTTAAGTCCATAAAGGCTTCCCGAGGGCTTCCTTCCTGAAACTAGGAACTACGTTGCTGACTGTTCCAGTAGAAGTCTACAGTCAGGCCAGCTACTTCTTCAGTGACTCTGCTGCGATAAAACAATCAAGTGTTTCAGGAAGTTTGGAGTTGCATAGAGGGAAAATGAAGAATTACTGCTTGAGCCCTAAGCATCCATCACTTTGGTGGCACCATGTTGCTGTTCTCTCCCAAAATTACTCTTATACCATGGCTTACCCTGCACTTCTGTCATGCAATATAGAGGGTGTCCCTCACACCTACTTCCACAGATTCTGAATGGCAACATCCGCCCTTTGATGGATATCCTGAGCCATACGTTTGTGTAGCAGTCGCAGGTTGCTTCTATGGCATGTTAATAGCACTTGGCCACAATTTTTCATTCTAATGGTACCACTTGGCAGTGCAGCAGGAGGATACATTTCGGTGGCTCCCCCATCCAGCTGGAACTGAATCGGTCCTATTGATTTAATAGCAAAGTTGCAAATTTAGCAGCTGAGTTGCTGGTAGCTTGTTCTGACAGCAGAATATTGCT
Source organism: Baryphthengus martii (assembly GCA_013396935.1). Lineage (NCBI taxonomy): Eukaryota > Metazoa > Chordata > Aves > Coraciiformes > Momotidae > Baryphthengus > Baryphthengus martii. The sequence goes on along the minus strand of VWZK01007878.1, from coordinate 89,818 downwards.
GTCATTTGCTACGTTCACGCAGCACCACTCTCTCCTCTGGAAATGGGTTAGGTACAACTGTGGCCTAGATTGGAAAGGGAGAGATTGACCAGTCACTTTGCCTGGTGTTAATGGGAAAGCTCCCGGGAGATGAGAGGAAGATGTATTTTTTTTTTTTCTCTCTTCACAGATAAATTTGATCCTCTTTCCTCATTTCTGGATTCTGTTAGTTTAAGCCTGATCTCCTTGTTCTGTGCTACTAGCACTCCTCATTTTGTATCAGTCCCAGGGTGGCTCATTTGGTCTTCCTGCCTGGAAACATATCTTTATGTTTAGATTTGTGTCTCTGCAGTGCCACCTTCTAAGCTGGAAACATCCACTAAAATTTTGCTTTGAATTATTCCTTTATGTTTCCAATATCCATAGCGTGGAACTTCCAAGTTTGTAAGGAAAGTATCTATTCCTCATATTGAGTCTTCCTCTCTTTCTGAGAGGAGGGTAAAACAATCCAGTATCTCTTTCTGTTCCTATTCTGCACAAGATCAAAAATTATTCAGAACTTTTTCCATGTATTCAAAAGTTCTCAACACTGTACTCAGCAGTTATGTCTTCATTTTCTTCTTAACTTTGTTTCCAGGTAGGCAAACTCCTTGGAAAGCTCTCAGATGTGCTTTAAAGAGGGACTGAAGATCATAACAATTCTCAGCTGGTGTATGTCTGCTTGTGACGGGCTAGGGATCGCTCTGGCTGGTTCCCCAACCACCTGATCCCAGGTTTTCCCCTCCTTTATACACAGGGATCCCTTGATTTTTTTGTTTGGTTTGGTGTGAGGAGTTCGTTGTAACATTGGTGAAGTCACGAAAGAAACATCACCAACTGGAGCAAGGATGCTGAAGAAGGTTCAGTCAAAACCACATTTTCTTTTGTTTTTTTTTTTTTTTTTCGGTTTGCTCAGCCTTGTCTTAGCTGAAAAATGCACTACCAACTCTAGGCAATATTTACAGGATCCTGCACTTTCATAGTGTCAAGAATTAGCCCGTTGTGCTCTGCTTGGCAGCCAGCATCCTTCACAATAAGTTCATGTATTGCTTTCTTGTTCTGAATGCTGACACCATCCTAGTGAAGGACCGAAAGGTCAACACTCAGTTTTAATCTACTTTCAAAAGCAGATAGATACCAGATACTTAATTGCTTTTATAATCTTCAAAAGTTTCGTCTGTGTGTCTTTGCCTGTTTAAAGACAACAGCGCTAGTAAAATTAAGTTCTAAAATAAAGCTTTCTGGGAATTATTATTTATAGAATCCAGTATGCATTGAAAATGGAGGAGAATTACACAGAATGTGTTCTGATTTTGTTGGGTTTTCTTTCATTTCTATTGTACTACTTCTATCACATGCCAAAGTTTGAAGAGGTCAGCATTGGTCTTACCCTTTCAGTGCACAACAGGTTCACAGCGCTGTGTGAGGGGCTGTGAGAAAGTTTTCACTATTTCTACTGACTCTCTTTAGGGTTAGCTCCAAGACTTACAGGAGTCCCAGGGAAGCAGGTAAAGCCTGATTTCTCTCTTTCTCTCTCCTTCACTGCCAGCTAATGCAGCTTGTTGGACCACCAGAACACTTCCGAGTACTTTGTCTGCAAGATGTGATTTCAAATTAGTGCATCATCTGAATGACTGTTGCAGACGTGATACTGCTTTTCAAATAGAGACGCTGTAAGAGGTTTTGCTGGTCTTTTATTGACCAGTATTTGGATTAGTTCCCACCTTCCTTAAATCTCTTCTAATCAGCGGTGTTTCCAAAGCAATTCAAGAACACTCTACTTAAGAATAAATTGCTCTGCAATTTGCTGAAGCTGAGTAAATGAGAAGAAAGTGACAGCCTAAGGAAAATGTTAGTCAAAGGAAAGGAAACAGAGAGAGACAGAAAAGGAAAAGAAAAAAGGTACAAAGGATGTGAATGATGCTTCACTACTGTTCTTAGTTAGCTTAGCTTACTCCTGAACACAAAATTAGTCTCAGCTTTCAAAGACATATCACGGAGTGATTTAGCTCTAGTCACTCTCAGCTTTGTTCTGAGTTAAAAGGTGCTGCTGCACAGAGACCTCCAGCAACTTCTCTGCTCCCAGATGGGGTTTGATCTTTGTATTTGGAAGGAGCATACAAAGGCTGAAAATGGTTGTAGAGGAATATTAGCAAAACATAATGCCCCTCACCATATTACACCAGTCTCTTCCAGTGACATATAGCGCTTTTCAAGTCTGGTATGAACATGAATATCTTTAAATGAAGATAAATCAAGAACACAGAAGTTGGACTTTGGCAATCAGTAGGAAAGCTGAGTAGTGACTGGAGTCCTTTACCTCCCTTTTAGCATTTCATCCCCAGTTCCATGAGTTCTGAGCCCAGCAAGGGTATTGTGCATGTCTGAAGTTTAAAAGGATACAATAGTAGCAGCATGGGGTTGCTGATGACCTCTCTGAAAAGTTCTTCTGTGGCTTCCTGGGACAAGTATAATTTTTGTCAAGAAGAAAATGGAGCAATGTGGTTTTTCAAGCAAACAGCTTCTTCTGAGAATGTGCCACTTGCAGTTTGAATGAGTTAGTAGTTCAAATTTCTGCCTGGTTTTCACAGACCTCAACTATTTTGTTTTTGAAGCTTTGTAGAATTTAGAAGTATTGTGCTCGTGAAATCAGTTATTTTGCTTCTGCTGTATGAATATGTGCTCTCAAAGTGACTTTTTGAGGATGTGTTTGTGTTTGATTTTGTGTGTGTTGGGGGTTTTTGTTGTTGTTTTGTGGTTTGTTTTGTTGTGGTTTTTTTTCCACTGAGCTAAGCTGTGTACGTTATTTGAGTGCTAGGAGCAAAATCTCTGATGAAAATTACTGTAGGAAGATAGCACTAGGGATGGAGTTGTTCTTGTTATGCCTAATCTCCACCCTGCTACTTCTCTCAGAACTGATGCTAATAAATGCTGTTTTTTTCTTAACTATCTTGAATAAAAGCAAACTTGAATACTCCTAGCTTCATTAGAAAAAAAAAAAACAAACCAAAAGTAGAGGAGCCCTGGAAATTATCAATCTCTAAGGAGATTTGGGAAGTCCTAAGGCTGGATTTCTGGAGTGTGGTTTGTCTCCATAGTGTTTTAAAAGACCCTTATTCAAAACTGAATATGGAGAATAGTTGTAATTTCACCTATTTACTTTCTCTATAAAAATTAGAGCATAAGAGAATGAACTTACCTGTTAATGACATAGATAGAAACTTTGAAATGCTTGTACCAGTTCAGCTGTTTGCATGTTGGACTTCCATTTGCTTCTTGCTCTGCAAATGGGTTTTTCATTGCTTAAACTCTGTATGCTGCAAAATACAGTTCTCTGGAATTTCTTGTGCATTGAAACCAAACTGGACTTTCTTTAGGGAGCAGGGAGTTGCAGATAGATGTGATCCTTCCCTGTGAGAGGAGCTCAGGACTGGGGAGTGAGATCATGACTATTTCCTACCCAACTTTCACTGCATTCATACCTGTAATTCTGATGCCATGCAGATAAAAATTTTACCCCTTAATGGGTAAATACAGAGCATACGGATTTATTAAACTTTATGGTAATGACAGAGTAGCAATTATTTGTGTGTTCTGCCATTTTTGAAAGGTGATTTCTTTCACTGTCATCATGATCTTGTCTCTTTAATTTAAAATAATTTCATATATCTTAGAACACCTTACAGTTACCATGACTGATGTGTACTAGGTCAAGTAGAGTCTTTCTTGGGTAGTTGTTCAAGGCAAAATGAGTGATATCCAGACACTGCACCACATAAGTCTCATCTTGTTTTTCCTTCTCTCCATTTAAACCACTGAGCTTTAAGGTCAAGCAGGTCTCTGAAACAAATTTGACTGATTGTATTAAAATCAACTCTGTCTACATCAGACACTTTAATTGTGCTTATACAGATACTGCTGTCTAGAGATATAAAATATTAAACACATAATGAATAATGCAGCTGTCTCACAGTACTGTGATCTTTATGTGAACAAGGAAGTCATAAATTGCCTGAGTATTGAACTGGCACAACACTAGCTATTATTTCTGCAGTGACAGCTTATGCAGCGGTAGGTTGCATGATGTAATGTTGGACGTTGTATATTTTTTAGAGAAGAAATGGTACTTTTCCATCTCTTGCTGCAGGAACAGAGCTGTGCATTTGTCTGCTCTCTGACAGCTAACACAGTTGTGTGGAAAGCCAAGGTTTAATGTAACTCTGTGCAACATTGTGCAGAGGAGAGGTCAATAGGTGGAGACATCCATGTGAAATTGCATCTTGAGCCATGGGAAAGAAAACTGAACATGCCTTAGGTAAAGATCTATTCCTTAATGATCTCTGGCTTATAGACTCTTTCTTTGGGAATGCAACTCTCTTCTCTCTTGCTACGCAATGACACTGTCTCAGCTGACTCTGTTTTGCTGCTTTGTCTGGTAAGCTCCAGCTCCCACTACCATTCCTTCCTTCCTTTCCTCCTTCCCTTTCCTTGTATAACCTGGCCTGCTGGCTGCAGTCTGACCACTGGAAGACGTTGCTTTTGTCCTTCAATTCTTTCTTCCATGAACGTATTTTTCTTTCCTTTTTAAGTAAAAATAGATATTTCCAAGATTTTTCTGAAAATGTCTCTGTTGCTGAAGTTTCAGTTACACAGAGGCTGTGTCCTTTAACCTTCAAGATTAAGATGGGTTTTCATTCCCATTTGCCTTGCTGAGGACTGGACCCTAGTATGGAGCATTTCTTCTTTAAAGAAAAAACTTTAAAAGAGGAGAATTTCACTTTTGAAATTAATCACCATGGCAACCTTTACAGTGAATTTCCAAACATAGAAAGTTGCCTTTAAGAAGCAGTCTCATCTAAGAGAAAGGTGAGTTTTTACAGCTTCTAACAATGTTCCCAGATAATAGATTTTTACAAGAAGATTTTACAAGAAACATTTAGAGGGACTTTTATATGCACAAAGTAAAAGTTGTAAGATCTTGATGATTTTTTTGTTTTGTTTTTATTTTTTTTAAGGATGCTGCATGCTAACTAATCTCATCATAATGCTGGCTTAAAATAGGCTTGAAGAACTAGATAAAGCGTGGTAGTAATACATATGATATCACTAGATACCATCTAGTTGAATTTATAGTTAACAGTTTGCTGATGCTTCTGTCATACTTTGAGCATTATTTTTGCTTTTCCTAGTTCTGGGCTGCCTTTTCATGCATATTCAGTATTTTACTGGGATCTTCTTTTAAATCAAATAAGAAAGTGAGATGACAGAATAGAGGGAGGAGAAAACAAGTCGCTCACGCATTAGAAGAAAACCCCTCACATATTGCAGTTCAGTGAAATGTAACTTTTATCACTCATCTCCATATTCCTCTAATTTCTCTCTGTACTAATCTGGATCATTTTATATCATAGTATCTATGTGTATCAGCTTCAAGGAACATGGGCTTTGTTTTCCCACTGGAAATTCCTCAGTGAAAATATTGTACACCAGATGAAAACTTAAACTTTTCCCTGAAATGGGAACTGTGGTGATTCATTCTGAAATCTTATTTTCCAGAGTATTTTAGAATGAAACATTCTATGTCCAAAGGAGGTGTGAGTCTGGGAGAAGGGTGTTGCAGACAGAGAACTTGCATCTCTGTGCAGATTTCAGAGGGTTGTCGGGAGGCTGACAGACTGGCAAGAGAGAGCCGCTTTTAATCAAACTGCAAAAAAAAAAAACAAACATGGAAAACATTCTGCTAAAAAAATTCTAATTGACTCTACTGAGGTGGAATATAATGATTCAAAAGTGTATTAAGGTGTGGGGGAGTATTCCGACACTGCTCATAGCAGGTAGGAGGGCAGGTCAGTAGAGGACTTTCCTTTTCTCCTTGCATGCCATTTGTGATTTTGATTACAAGGTGGTGAGCTGCCCACAGGTGACTGGCTGAGCTGCACTGCTGGCATCTGGAGCGAGCACAGTGGGCTTTGGCCTTGAGCTCACCATCCGGTTTTATTTAGCTGTATAGCCACAGTTCATTCCTATTTCTCTGGTCTTGTCCCCAGCTTGGTGCAAGCTGGTTATGCTGGAATTAGGACTGAGTGATGCTGTCAGTATTCCAGAGGTATTTCTCTGTGCAGTGCATATCTAGAAGAAACAGACTATAAAGCACTTCCAAGCTGGGGAAAGTTTTGGAAAGAGTTTCTAAAACGTGTTTTATTAATGTAATAAATCATTTAAAGATGACAGCCTTAAGCTCAATACCTTAGTAGTTCAATTAAAAGTAAGTGCAGTTAAAAATAATCTCAATTACTAAATTATTCATGTTATGTAACATCTTTAGAAAAGTTTAACTTTTAAAGCAAAGATAGTAAAGTTAGTACCAGTTATCTGAAGTGTGTGTACTTGTGAGATGTCTGTGCCATCATGCGGTGATATTTCTATTAAATGTGAAACGTGGATAAGTAAAAGAGTGCTTTTTGTGCTTTTGCAATAGAGGATAGGATCAGTGCGATCTGAAGGGATTTTTTTTTTCATATGTACAGAAGCCTGTCAAGAACATTCTTTTAAATTCCAGTGTTGGCTGAAACTTTGACAAGATGTTTGGTCAGCGGGCAGCTCAGCAAGCAGTACGTTTAACAAATACCACTGAGGCCTGGGATTGTGTCTGCAAGAAAGCTGATAGCAAGTCATGCCAAGTGACTGCAAGTTGAACAAGAATCTTTCAAAAAAGAAGTGACTGTTGTGAGTTACTGTGACCAAATTTCTGAAAAATTGGCTGAAGGATTGACCTTATGCAGGTTGTCAAACGTATTCCTTCCTGAACACTTCTGATACATAGGATTATAGCTGGGTCAAGATATTTCTCATACCATCCATCAGCACATAGCAAAACCTAGTACATAGTCTTTTTACCAAGAAGGTTGGATTTGGGATTTGCAGCTGTCAAAGGTGCCTCTTTATTGTCATGTTTTTACAGACAATACATATTCCTTCTTATAGCAAGGGTGAACAGTAGACTTTATGCATCATAAATAAAAATTGTAGTTTTAAAATTAAGGAGAAGACACGAGCTGAGACACAGTGAAATAAGAGAGAGAGAAAGGAACTTTGTTTCATACATTTATAGTCTCTTGCACTTGTATAAATTAGAAAGAAAGCTCAGGGAATTATCACTTTGCATGAATTAAGAATGTTTATGGTCTTTGTATTCAGTGAGTGTAAATTTAGTGCCAGGGAGAATAGTCATTGAATTCTAAATTGTGGATATCCACAAAGATTGGATTAAAGTAACTGCTTTGAGATTTATTTTCTTAATTGAATGTATAAAATATTTTCGTAGAATCATCAAATAGTTTGGGTTGGAATGGACCTTAAAGATCATCTAGTTCCAACCCCCTTGCCATGGGCAGCGACGCCTCCCACTAGAACAGGTTACTCAGAGCCCCATCCAATCTAGCCTTGAGCACTTACAGGGATGGGACATCCACAGCCCCTCTGGGCAACCTGGTCCAGTGCCTCACCACACTCACAGTGAAGAACTTCTCCAAACCAGTAGCCGTGAGCAGGGACATCTTCAATGACATCAGGTTGCTCATAGCCCTGTCCAATTTGACCTTGAATGCTTAGAGGTATGGGCCATCTACTACCTCTCTGGGCAACCTGTGCCAGGGTTCCACCACCCTCATTGTAAAAAATGTCTTCCTTACATCTAGTCTAAATCTATCATCTTTTAGTTTAAAACCATTACCCCTTGTCCTATTGCAATAGACCGTGCTAAAAAGTTTGTACCCATCTTTCTTATAGGCCCCCTTTAAGTATTGAAAGGCTCCAATAACATCTCCCTAGAGCCTTCTCTTCTCCAAATTGAACAAACTCAGCTCCCTCAGCCTCTCTTCACAGAAGAGGTGTTCCAGCCCTTTGACCATCTTTGTGCCCCCCCTCTGTACCTTCTCCAACAGATCAATGTCTTTTCTGTGCTGGGGACCCCAGAGTTGGACACAGTATTCCAGATGGGGTCTCACCAGAGTGGAGTAGAGGGAGAGAATCATCTCCCTTGATGTGCTGGTCACACTTTTTTGACCATATAACATTAAATTCTAAGGAGGAAAATGCAATTATGGAACTTATAAAAACACCGAATATCGCATGCACATTTGGACAGCAGTTTTTAGAACTTATTCTTATGAATCGTCACTATGCTTTGTCTGATATTTAGGTACAGATGTATTTACCTATAAAATGGATTGTTAACTGGAAAAACTGGGAAGAAAAATAAAGAAAGGCTCAATATTGTCAATGATGAAATTATCATGATTGATTTAGATTTACTTTTAAAAGTCCAAGTGGAGATACATAATTGAAAAATTCATTTTGACAGTTGCAAAGGCCAGAACAAAGTCAAAAGTCATCAGTTTATGAAAAAGGGGAAAAGTGTAACAATCATTTCTTTGCCATGACTTGATCACTGAAGGAAGTATTGTCAGTAGTCATAAAATGAAGACTGCGCCCAATTTTTAACAAGAAGAGATGTTACATAAGTAGGCTGAAAATGTCATGAACATTATCAGGAATTGAGAGGAAATACTCTCTGACAGGTTATACTCTTATCTAATGTTCAATTTCTCACAAAACTTCATCCACTCCAATTCTAACTCGTCTACTTCTTTTGCTTCTAGGCGCATAATATACTTTATTGATTGGGGCATTAAAGTCATCTTTAGAAACCTATTTTCAAATTGCTGTTCATGCAATTGTAATTATGACTGCTGTGATCCTATAATAGCCTTTTGTAAGCAGGCTCATATTGCTTTGTAAGTGAAGAAAAATGTTTCTAGTTGAGGGCTAACTCTTCAAAGAAATGTAACAAGAACATTAGCTCTAAACCCAACCTTTTCAGAATTTAAGCTTGTGTTCATAAAGGATTAGAAGAAAGAGATAGATGAGTCCAGTGAGACCTATGATTTTTGGTGCCATTTTGATTCTGGGGCTTAGATCTAATATGAATAAGTAGACATTGTTCTTTCTTTCAGGGTATATATAAGACAACTTTATGTGGTTATATCTTGCCAGGCATTCACCCAGGGAAGGAATGAGGTAGGCAGGTTGGTTGGTTGTTTTTTATTCTTGGTCTTCATTGGGTTTTTTCAACAAAAAATAAGGATTTTGCATTTGGAAGACTTTGATGTTCTTCTTTTGTTTGGCTTTTTTTTTCATTGACTAGGCTGCCTATCAGCATTTTTGGGTTTAAGTGCTTCACAAATGAACTTTACTGTTCTCTTGGTTTCTCAATACACTGCTACTCCTGTATTTGAGTTTTCTTTTTGTGGACGGTACACCATCACAAGAGCAGAGTACACAACCATTTTCAATTGTTCGGAAACTGTGTATGGCTCACAGTCTCAGTTAATGACATGTTAAGCTCTTCTCAGACTCACTACTAACAAGTTTTAGGATTGTATAGGCAGTTTTGGTGATGAAATTTTGGTTTAGGAATTGTTCATGAAGATTGCACTCTGCACATCTGTTGAACTGCCTGTTCTTGACTCTGGGCAAAACAGTACCTGTGAAGAAAAACAGTCTTTCTTCCCTAACTGTCTGGTTGTTTCGAATCCTCAAAATTTCTGTGATATTTAGAACAACTTCAGCATCATTCTCAGACTGGAATTTTTTTACAAGTATAAATTTCAATATATTTGCAATACTTACAAAAATAATTTACAAATATTTGCAATATTTTTGCTTATGTTTTGTGATTTTTTTTTAAATTTTTTTTTTCTTTTCATTCATGGTTTTGAAAATGCATGAATGATAATGGCACATTGAGTGTCAGAGGTATGAATGAATAAAGGAAAGGTTTTACGAAAGAGGATCTGTGAATGTCCTTTCTCCAAGAAAACATCAGCCACAGGAGCTAAATTTAGACACGTGTTTCTCTTTATAGGTTCTTTCTGTAATAAGGCTGTTCTAGCTGGATTCAGAAATTTTTTGTCTCTTCTGTGCCTTTTAACCTTTAGAAACACTCGACATCAAGTATTTCATATTGTGCAGAAAACAGCTTGACGTTTATCTTGCATACTTAATGTGTTTTTCTGAACTGCTGATGTATCGAGGAATTATTTACATATTAAAGAACAGTGGGCCTTGCCCTTGCATGAGACTGTTATTCAGTAAATGTGTTGGAGAATGGACTGCCTTTTATAAAACTTGTATGTTACAAACCTCAAGTCCTACAATGTAGTTACTGCCTTTTTACAGCCTCCTACCATTTCTTCTGATTCGTTATAAAGAGCTCAAGAAATTAAAGTGGTATCAATCAGTAGAGCACTTCTTTCCACCTCTGTGCACTAATCTGCCAAATTCAGACAATCATTATGTAATTACTATTGTCTTTCAGAGTTTCTTGGTCTTCCATCAGAAATACAATGTAACTCAGAGATAAAATAAGACAGACCTGTGTTTTGTTCAATCTAGATTAGCATAAACTGAGAACAATCACTTGGATCCCTATGAAGAACGTATGTAGGAACATGGTAGGTTTACATATGCTTTTCAATAGGATCCTATTATCGTTAATTGCCTTGGGTCTTGTCAGAAAGATGAGGTGACAGATGAACACAGATTTTCATTGGCATCTGCTGCACACTACAGCTGCCATTCCCTCTGGGGATCACCCTGGCTTTATGACCACTTAGAAAGCTTGACACCATAGGCTTTATTGCAACCAAAAGCATTGCTTGCCAAGAGACAGAATGTGCTGGAAATTAACGATTCATGAAAGAAAGACAAGTAGTACACATGCCTCAATTTCTGACACAACTGGCCTTTCTTAACACATCTGTTCCATAGAAGAGAGTGATGGCAGAATTAGGTGTTTCAGCAAGTGTGGCTGTGGAGGCTGGTGCATCTTCCTTGCAGAGCACTGCTCGCCCAGGCTCTACTGGAGTGTACCATAGCGTGTCCTTCCAACTCGTGTGAGAGCCCTTTCCCCAGGAGGGGCTGGGAGGTTTCTTCACCTGTCTGCAGCTGGGCTTCAGTATCAGATCCTGGACATGTTTGATGCTGGGGCCCAGGATGTGCCTGTGGGTCCCAGCCTTAATGCCTGAAGATGCTGGTTATATAGCATCTAATTAAAATTGTCATCAAAGTTGGAGTCTATTGATTAACAAAACTATCTATGGGTAGGAAACATTTTGAAACCTTGTAAAAGGCCCCGTGGCTGGATCACAGGATGGGTGAAGTCAGAAGCGTATTATTCAACCAGCTACTTGCGGGTTCCCCGGAGACCATGACAGAGGCTGACCTGGTGCTGCAGTACTGAGAGTCTACCAATGGTGAACCAGTCCCCTGAAACAGGATGCCAAAAGATAAAGTTAAATTAAGCCTAGTTGCTGTGCTGAAAATTGTTACTGTCTGCACCATGGAGGCAGACATATTCAGATGTATCCTGAACCTTTTTTCCCCATCTGTGAAGTCTCCTGGGTTTTTTTCTTGTTTCACAGATCATGTCTCAGATTGATTGCACTGTTCTGCATTATAGAGAATATCCTATTAAATGAGATAAAATGAGACTTGTGGTATTTGAAATGTAGCAGTTGACATTCAGGCAGCACACTAAGAATCTAAAAAAAAAATAAAAAAAAAAATTATCTACTTTTAAATCTATCTACACTCAAAATATATCTGCACAGCTAGTGCTTCACTTCATTCTTCAGCCAGTAAAAAGCATCTGGAGCTTGACTTGGTGCTTTTTATAATGGGACTTTGCCCTGATGTTTGTACTATGTGATTGTGTTGTCATACTAGTTACCCTTTACTGCACACATATGGGCAAAAGGCTCAAAAATCAGTACAGGCAGGTTTAATGAGAATGCTCTTGATTTTGAAAATCAGAGTAATACCTAGTTCTTGAGAAAGAAAACAATTTTGAATGCAGTACTTAACACAAGTGAAAGTAAGTTTTAAATCATCTTGGTGTTCTATTTCTGACTAGTAAATGCTGTGTATACATAGTAAATTCAATAAGACAAGAATTACTGCATAGTTTCCAAATCAGTAAGTGCCACTTAAGAAGACAGATCCAATCTTCCAATTTTTTAAAAGCAATAGATATTGCCTCAACGAAAGAAGTGTTGACACAATGTTATTTACCATGACAGAAGCTGAGATATGAATCTGTTGGTTTTTGTATGAGTCTACATTCATTCTAGTGCAAGACTTTATTCCACTTGCTTATAGTGCTGGTGACTCAAAAGTCAGAATATCCACTCCACAGAAATCCTAACATTCATTCCTTCCTTTTTTTTTTTTTTTTCTCCTTTGAATTGCTTTTGAGCATTTTCTGAAGTCACTTTTCAATGTAATGTTTAAAATATTTCCAGGAGAATTTACTTCTGGACAGTTGAAAACTTTCATCTTGGTTGGACTTCTTGTTTTTGCTGTATTTTGTTTTATTGTTTTGATGTGGTTTTCCTTCTGTTTTGATTTTTATGTTTTGAATTATTTCTTACTGTTTGTATATTACAGTAATACTAATTGATGATTGGTAATACAGATGGTGTCTCAGTAATTGAAATAATAACTGGGTTTTGGCCTGCTCAGAGGCAACTGCTATTCCAATTGATAATATGTATTCTATTTGATAGGTTATACTGCATTTTTTAATGTATCAAGTCATGACAATATAAAAATTCAGGATATTCCAGTCCAGATAAGGTTAGATTTATTTTCTAAACAAAATTTTTGACGGCAGCTCTCGACTTCGAGACAACTTTTTTTTTTTTCTAACAAATTGCTAATTTCTGATAGAGAAACACTCTTCTGAAAATCTTTTATCGGTGTCAGGTTTTGATTTCTATTGTGTCTGTCACGACAAAGTATGCTTTCTCACTGCTATTTTCACACAAATTTTAAATTTTTGTTTTATTTCAAATTGCTCTTCACAATGCATGTTGTTCAAATACCATTAAAAGTCCAATTATAACAAAAAAAAATAAATCAAAGTAGGTACTAAACCAAACAAAAATGGAAAGGTAATAAACACAACAATAAAAACGTAGGCAACCCCAGTAAGAATTCAGTCAGCTGGGATGGTGAAAATCAACACTGATTGCAGTTTACTGGGCAAACTGAATGAGTGTATATTTTGCACATTATTGTGAGGCGTTTATCCCAGTAACCTGGAGAATATAGCAGCATACACACACCATATACGGTGTACTTTATTTGGAGAGAGGATCTAAATAATGAATTGTTAGAAATAAAAATACAAGACTTAATTTATAAATTAGGTATCTTGGGGAGAAAAGTTCCATTTATTCACCTGGGCTCATACAATTTGCATAAGCAGCACCTTGTGTTCAGCGCCTTGGTCCTGCAACATGCCCATGACAATCAGCAATAAGGAAACAGCAAGCAAGAAGAGCTTTTTATTCACTTAGCTAAGCTTTTTTCTTCACTCAGGTCTAAGGAAGACAGGTGGTATTTCAGACTGTCATGTAGACCATTAAAGTAGGACTGTTATGACTCTCAAAGATATTTCCATGACTTCAGGTGGTTATCTTGCATCTCTGGGAGCACTATGGGAGTTTTTCAGTCATGTTAGATAATCGCTGGTGAGTAGCTTGTTGTAATTTAATAAATCACCTTCAGGGCTATAAAAACAACCCTTTGATGGTGTGCCTAAGGTAAGCATGATCTTTTTGTTCATTAGGACTTTGACAGAATTAAATCGACACTGGCTCTGGATGCAATTATGCCACAAGTAATATTGCCTCTTTTGTAGGGGAGAATAAGATATTCTGGCCTAAAGCACATTTGCAAATGCAAACTTGTGTCCCCCTGGAGTCTGCGGCTCTTTAACAGTTTGTTTCTATCAGTGCAGATAAAGCTGCATAAAGCCAGTGTGTATGCAAACCCTTTCTTCATGGAGTCCTGGTTCTAGTTCAGACACGCTGTTGATCACAGTTCAAAATGCATACCTTGGCACCATCAGTTACTAGCAGTCATGCGATGATGCTACCCTCCTCTTGTCGAAGGAGGGTAATTGGAAAAAAAAATGCAGTGGCAAGTAATACACCTCTGTGAAGATCTGTTTTGCTGATACAAAAAAGGACTGTACAGTGCTCCTCTTACTGAAATTATAAACATGAGACCTAGCAAGAAACTGAAGTGGAAAAAGATGCAACATACAAATGAGACGAATGATGCAGTATGGCTTTCTGCTGCCTTTGCTTGGCATAGGGACCTCAAGCAGGTGGGTTAGGAGGGAAATGCCCAATTCACTCAAAAGTTGCCTGAAGAGCTGCAAATGTGACAGAGAGGCAGAGCCTATCTACAAGTATCTTGGGGCAAATAAAACTACAAGGGAAAGAACAAAACCAGAAACATCACTGTGCCGCTGCGTAAATCCTTGTTGAAGGCACATATGGAACATCATGGGCATTTCTGGTCTTGAAACTTTTATTCTTGAAAATTTTGTAATGTGCATTTCAAGTCTTTGTTTTTTGAAAAATGGAAGAAACAGAGGAGCGATGAGGGATAATTGCAGGTGTATGACAGCTTATTGGTGAGGAGCAACAGGTCTCCTAATCTTGGGAATAGAATCAACAGAGAGGGGATGTGATAGAGCTCTGTAGCATCATGAGTAGAGAGGTAAAGTGAAGTGGTTGTTCATAAGCTCTTTCAATATTGTACTTTGGGGATGACATGTTTCAAACAAAGAAAAAGAGGGGATTTTTCCACAGGCTGTATGTTTAAGCCCGTGGTTTCTTTCTATGAAAAATTAAATATGCTAATAATGTATGTCAATTCATAAGCTAGGCAAAATTTCTTATACAAAACAGGGAAAAAAGTAACATTTAGGGAACATCTTCTGAAACTACTACTATGGATCTTGCAAATCCTGTTATCTCTTCAATATTTGGGAGAGAGCTAGGAGGAAGATCTTTAAAAGCTTTAGAAAACTGAATACATGTAACTTGTCAAGACTTACAGTGTTAGTGTTTCTCTCCAGCTGGGAAGTTCTGTAACTAGTTGCTTTTTCTGTTTGTGTCTATAAAGGTTTGCAGTTGTGGGGTTTTTTTACACCTGATATAGTCAGAAGTGTTTCAATATTTTCAGAGCTATACTTGGTGCATAATCTGGACTCAGATAAGATTTCGCGAATCATTTTTTACCAATGGCAATGGACTTGATGCTGTCTTAGGGAGGCAATATTTAAACTTCTGAAAAATGATTTAATCTCACATGAGAATCCTAATGCTCTTGCAACATTTTTCCCCAAGGTGCAGAAAAAGATAGCCATGCTTTTCGGGTTGTATTCCTTATCTAAGTTGGGCATAGGGTGGGGAAAAAAAGAGGGAACTGCCTTTAGGCTGTGTTTCAGGCATGTGTACAGAGGACAGCAAATGATATTTCTTTCTCTCATGCTAATTCATTTCCACATAGGATTCAGAGCAAGCAAAAAAGTCCATCATGGCATCAGGCATAGCTGTCTCTTTGCTGAGTCTCAGATGAAGCTGGGTTTACATGAGAAATCTCTCATATTCCTTACCCTTTCTGAGCTTCATTTTATCAAGGCTGTCTTCAAAATGTGAAAAAGCTGAGGCTGTCTGCAGAGCATCATTGATTTTAATGCGAAATATGACAATTTGCACAAGGTGAGGAGATGGTGCTTAGCTTTTTAAGGTAGACAGATAAGCTCACTTTATCCTTTCCTGGGTATAAAAGTTGGAAGGAATTTAGTATGTAATTTGCCCGTTTATGTACTGCACCTTAAAGCCTCATTTTCCACTCTGCCCATGCTTCCAAAGTGCTTCCTTATGACCTTGCTTATCTGTGCCTTGATGACTGCAGGCTTTCCAGAGCAGCTGAGTTTTTCCTCACCTCACTCCACGCTCCTCTGTGCTTGCTCTGCTCTTAAAACAGCCTTGTAAAAAGGGTGTACCTCAGTCTGCTCCTAAGGCCTTTGCATAGGGCTGAAACAGAATAAACTGCCCACATAAAAGAGAGAAATAGCTGGAGTAATTTGTCTCCAACATTAGCACTGACACTCTGATAATACCAAACCGAAAAGACTTACTGCACCTGCCAACAGCAGTTTGTTATCCCAGAGAAGGTCTACAAAGTGGGTCATGGCACTTGAGGCTAATTAAGCACTGTTAGCTAATGGATTGTTTATACAGCTTTGTAACTTTGCACTGCATTATTATTGCTTATTCATGTTCATATTATATCTGGCTAGAGACAGACACATCAGGAAGGAACCTGTAAATATATGCCTGTATCCCAAAGTGGTAAATGGTGGAACAGAACTGAGGCTGACCCAAATCTGACTAGTTGCTACAGGAGAGTGCTTCCCCAGTATATCAGTCCTGGCACAATATAATTTAGGTATGGTGCCTTGCTAACCTCAGTTCTGGCACTAGAGCCATCTCCACCAACATCAGAGTCCCTGTGTTATGCTCAGTAGAATAGCACAGGCATGATGGATGAGATCCACTGGGTGCAGGTGTTGCTCCATGCAGAGGTCGGTGGTACATAGCAGCTGTTAGCCAGGGCCAAGCCAGGACCAGAGCAGATGCCCCATCAGATGCCTTGGCAGAGTGACTTCTGAGTAGTGCAGGGTATGGTCGTTCATCACAGTAGCATCTGATGAGCCAATAAAAGAAGTATCACCATCATGCAGGCACACTGTAGTCTTTCCTACTATTAGTAATTTCTCTCTCTTTTTTCTTATCTATGTTTGACTTTATTGCTTCCTGACTTGTAAGTACTTTACTACTGCACTTTTAATGTTCTCATATGAAGGTTTTCTCTACAGCGTTATAAATTCTTTAGTGTCGTAAGTATATTACCACTTCATAAGAGGCAAAATATGCCCAGTGTGAAAGAAATGTTGCTTTGGAAAAATTGACAATAAAAAGACATAGCTGGGAGCAACAAAATTAGCCAGAAGCAGGATAGAGGCTGCTCCTCCCTGCTGGCAAACTGCAGAGCTGAGATATGTTGGCAGAAAGAGAGCGAAGGGTTTTCTCTTAGGTGAACCTGCAAGCTCAAACAGAGGCATCAGAGGAGAACAAAAGGGCAGTAAGAAGAGCAGCTCCTCATGGAGACAAGAAGTTTGTATGGGAAAAAAAAAGATAGCAATATAGGTAGGGAAGAGGAAGGTATATGAAGATTTGAAGATACAGAGGATTTTTTGCTGCATGCAGGAAAGGAAAAAAGCTGTGTAATGCATATTATACTTGAAGGCTTAAATCTCGTCCAGCTTCAAAACACTAAACTTGTACTTCCCACTCTTAAATAGTTGGTGCAGGTGACTTGAGCCCTGTCCAGAAGCCAGTCCTCCAAAGTGAACAGTTCGCTGTGGCTACTGGCCAGTATTTAATTATTTCATGTGCATTTGCACTGAAGCCCTAGGTCAAAATGATGCTCTTAATCCATTATATTAAGCCAGAGGGAGAGACGGGAGAAACTCCTGGGTTTTGTAGCATCTGTGCTGCCTGTCAGAGCATGTCAGTGTGCTCGTACTCAGCCACTGAGGCTGCCAAGCTCATTTAAAAATGACTATGCTGCAGGGGCAGGTAAAATCAGAGACCATGTAGCCAGACATGTAACAGCACTGTGATTTTTGGTGTCAGCAGCTATATGGCCAAGCCTGGGAGGAAGGAGAAAAACTCCACCAAATGTAGTTAATTGAAGATGCAGTCTGCAGCATACTGCTGAAGCATTTGTCTTTCTTTTTAGACATCTTGTGTGGGTATTGTCACACTGCAAAAAAGTAATTGATGTCAGCTTTAACATCTATTCTTCAGAGATCTATGCACTGTTTTCTTACATCTCTGACCCACAAACCCCAGGATTCACCAGCAGCATGTGTTACTTGCAGGAAGACTATGAGGAGTTTACTCTAGAGTCTTCTTAGTGTCAATAGTTCATCAGGTTTTCAGCTCCTATAAGATGCATGTGCTATTCCCAGTAGCTTTTCTACTTCTGATTTTCCCTCTCTTTGTCTCTGCTTTTCTGTGTGTTACCTAGGGATGTATTTTCAACTGCCAATATCTCTTTTATAAGGACTTTTGCCCACGTGAAAACAAGGTAATACTATAGGTTACTGAAATATTACTGTCTTACATTTTTACAGCCTTCTAGTTTAACAAAAAAAAGGTACATAGAAAAGCAAAATCTGCTCTCTCTCTGGAAAAATCTAAAAGGGTAATTAAATAAGGATGCTTGTATCTTTGTCTTGCACCTGGTTCTCATGAAAATAGTGGAAATTCACTCTCCTAGACAAGAGAGAGACTTATGTGAAGAAAATAACCACAGTGGCAAGGAGAGTGGTGTGAAGGCCTCCCAAATACATTGGATATGTTGGTGACACACCTTTGGTGTAAATTATGGTAGTTTTGGAGCAATTTTAAGTTTTAAATAGGTCAAAAGAATAATCACTAAAATTTCCAATAGTGCTGTCACATTCTTCCTCATGTATTTTGGTGTTATAATATTGTAGTACCTCTCTTTACTGGAAGAAACAAAAGGTTGCATATAATCAGGGTCAAATTGTTGATTGAACATCATTTTGGATGTGATCAATCTGCAAATTTTGCAGTTCTGAGGAATAACGATTTGGCTATAGTATCCTTTATTTTAATGTCTGAAAAAAAAGATCTACATAAATAGTTTAGGAAGCTGAGTCACAGCTGCACAAGAGTTTATAGACTCTTCAGAATGGGAAGACATTTACTTGAACCTCAGAGAAGTGCAGCAGTCAGTTTACGTTGGAACCAGTTCCTAAAATAGATCACTCATGACTAAAAGGAAAGTACAGCCTTACTGAGATCTGGCTAGGATGTATGTGCCTGAGCCAGATTCATGTTTAGCATTGGTTAGAGTAATTTACCCCATTGTAAGCTTCAGAGGGATGATTCTTTTAAACGATACAATAATCAAGGGTGATGCTAAAAGGAAACAGTTGTGGTTAATTTTTTAATGCATTAGGGATAATTGCACAATATTTTGAGCATCATGAGGTTCTAGTGACTGTACAAGAAAGAGCTCATTATCCAGCTGGGGCTTAGCTTCTCACTGTTTGAAGACCCTGATGGCTAAGCTGTATGGCTAACATGGTCAAAAAAATCTATTGTCCAGGCATGCTCATTTTCATTCTGCTCATATGGATTACTACACTCCCTTTCCCAAGATGAATCAAATGAATAAGGTGACTGGGATTTGCTCTCTGTGCTAAAGAAGATGTGATTTCAACAGTCTTTAGAAACACCTGCAGTTACATTAGCCCTGTAGCTGGGACATGTGTGAGCAGTTGCTGCAGCAAGAGTCCTCATCCCTTCACACTTCCTGTAGGAGATCAGCTCTGGTGAAGTGCAGCAAAGTCAAGTAGCGAGAGTGCAGCTTCAATTCTGAATGTGCAAAGCTCTCTTAAAGAGGAGCAATTTGCACAGCCTTTCCTCATGTGTGCAACCCTACTATTTTCACAATTTTCCTATGAAAGTGACAGCTCTCTTCCACTTGGTAGTATATTATGAATTGAAGTGTAAAGATTTCAGTAATTCAAAACCTCTCCCATGACCTAGAGGTTCATATGCACTGACTTTCAGTGGAACTGGAAGAGTAGAGCCATTAAAGCTTTCTCTAATACTTCAGTGAGGGACACCGTTCACAAAAATGAACAATGTAATCAATAATGTCTAGTGATTTTGAGTGACTGTAACTTACAATGTGCTCACAGCATCCACATTTCCAGTTTTTAGGAATTGCTTTTCTATCTGCTTCTCAGTTTGCCCATTTATATCTGGTTAGGGTTTTTCATTTGTTTTTTAAAACAAAGAGTGGTTGCTGATAAAACCAGTAGGAGGCATAATTAAATTAAGCGTAAAACAATAACGTAGAATTATCATTGTTTTCTTGCTCGAAAAAAATTATCTAAAGGTTTTCACCAGAGTGTGCTGAGTGTAATTCAAATGAAGAAGCAATGCATCAATGTAAACACAAAGAAGTTAGAATCAATGTTTTTCACTTTAATATAATATTCCTTTCTAAGACTGTGCAATAGACACATAGGAAATTTCACATTTGCTATTCTCTTTGGAAAAGTAAAGCCTGTTTTTCATCACAGTTACTATTTTAAAATTGGCAGTGTAACAAATTTGAGAATGTTTGGTATGAAAAACTGTTTCCAGTGTTGTAGGTATTGTTTTACAGGACTTGTGAAAATGGAATTGTTTTTCAAACTTAAGGTCATATTATTTTTTCTTGCAGCCTGTTTTCCTCAAAATAAACTTTTTTTTTTCCTTGTAAGCTAGTCACCATGTAAAGTGTAGCATCTTTTCTGTATAATGAGACTTCTTAACACTTGTGAATGCACAGAAGAAACCATTATTACCAAGTTCTAGTGCATCAATCAGAAAACTGTCATTTAATAATCTCTGTGGTAGTTACCTCATTAATATCATCCTATGTGAGCTATGTGGATTTTTTAAAGGAATGGAAGTTAATTCCTCCTGCAGGCCAGTAATGCAGTAAACCATGACTGTGTATTAATTTAAATATCTATTAGTGTGGCTGACTGATGTCTGCAGCACAGCAGCAAAAACGTTTACATTTTTCATTTTCATAGAAAATTCATGGGTTTATAGTTTGTTTTTTTTTTTTCTTTCTTCACGAAATCTGTTACAGCTCCATTTTAAACCACAGCAATTTTATATTTTAGTTATTCCATGCTGGTCTTTTGTATCTAACAGTACTAATTCTTATTCCTGTCAGGTATAAGTTTATCTATTCATGGGGCTGAAAAGCGTGCACGAATCTGTCAGAGGAGAACTGCAGCAAGCTACCCAGTGTCACAGCGTCCGCCTGTGGTTGGGCATCCTTCACTCCCACAAGTCAGAAGGTCAATAAAAATGGAAGCCTCATCTTCTGGATCTAGTATTTCTGCAGTCACTGGTGGAAAAGCAAAAACCCATCAGCCAGGTAACAGACTTGTCTTGACACCTTTTTCAGGTTCATTTCTTGCGTGATGTGCCATGATACTGTGAAGCCGGTATTAATAGCATCAGATCGTGTTTGCATGGAGATCAATCTATTGATTGCCAGAGCTATCGACTGATGTTTTGTCTACATTTGGCATGTTTTTGTCAGTTATAGATTGTAGGGAGTAACAACGGTTGAGACAGCTGAAAGTGGGATATAAGTATATAAATTTAATCTTAAAAAAAATACAACATGTATTGGTATCCAAGTTGTTAATGCAGAGAGAGCTTTGGGTTATTGTTTTTTAATACTGCTCCATTTATATATGTTTAATTTTGTTAAGCCCTGAGCTAATGGCAGTGCTCTAGAGACTATGGGCATCCCCTGCGGAACTCGGTAATTGGCAGTAATGTTGGTTTTGAACAAAGGCATAATCCAGGGTGTGATCAAAGTCTTGCTGCTAGAATGCAAACAAAACCTCTAGATCTGAAGGAACGTTTACAACATACATTACCTGGTTAACAAAATGAAACTTTTTAAAAGAAAGCCAGAATCTCCTGGGAACCATCAAATTCTAATTGACATCATGAGTTCATTCCTTGTTATGTTAATTGCCAAAGCTATTTTAGAAGTACCTTTTCATATAACAGGGGAGTACATTTGTGCTGGCCATGTTCAGTCATTCTCCACCATGAAAATTAAACTCCAAATTTCTTTCCTGAGTAGAGCAAATTAAGGCTGTGCATGAAGTCAGTTTTGTAGCTTCTATACTGAAGGATCTCAATAATCTTCCAGCACTCCTGCCCAGCAAAGGGCATGATGCACCCTGTGTGCAGCTACTTGGGTGTTACAGCACGGAGTCTCTTTGTACAAGACAAGAAATTCTGCCTGCAAACCCTTAGTGTGCTTATATTAGCTTGCAGATCTAGTAAATGGCTTAATTTTTGTAGAAATTGAAAATGTAGATTATTTATTGCTCGTTGCTATGGAGGTCTACTGCCATGAGTTTCATGCGCCCATACTATTTAGTCACCGTAAACTTTGTCAACATATATTAACTGAGAATTTACAGTGACTCATAACCATATGCTTTGTTTATTTCAGTTCCTCTGTTCACTTGTTCGTCCTTCTATTTTTTCAGCTTCTATGTTTTTTCTTTGAAGTACAGAAATTACTACTACAGGAATGTTGTTGCTAAAGATGTATAATCATGACAGCAGCATGTTAAAAGTTTGACAAAAGACTCTGCATCATAGTTTATGAAAAATGTATCTTGAACATGCACAGTAACTGTTTTCATTTTGAGCTACTGCACACTGTACATCTATGTGTTGATAGACACGTCCTCTCCTTTAATACTAAATAATGTTTAAGCAATATATGCTCATTTCTGAGAAAAAGATCCCTCTTCAGGTAGACCCCAGAGATTTCCTAAATTGGAACTCATTAGTGAGCATAATTTAAATGATGATTCTCTGAGGTATTTAGAATCATAGAATCACAGAATATCAGGTTTGAAGGGACCTTGAGGATCATCTGGTCCAACCATTCTTGGCAAAAGCACAATCTAGATAAGATGGCCCAACACCCTGGTGTCCAATCAGAACCTCCCCAGGAATTGCTTGTACCCATTACCCATCGTCTTTTCCATGTGACCCCTTGGAGCCTCCATTTTCTTTGTAGCCACCCTTTTACTACTGGAACATGGTTATAAGGTCTCCCCTAAGCCTTCTTTTCTCAAGGCTGAACAAATCCAGTTCTCTCAGCCTTTCTCAGATGGCAGACTTCCCAGTCCTTTGATCATCTTTGTGGCCCTTCTCTGGACCATCTCCAGCCTGTCCACATATTTTTTGTATAGTGGGGACCAAAACTGAACACAATATTCCAGATGTGGTCTGACGATTGTTGAGTAGATTGAAATAATTTTTTCATCTCTGCTAGTGGTACCCTTGTTGATGCAGCCCAGCATCCCATTGGCTTTCTTTGCCACAGCTACACATTGTTCACTCATACCGAGCTTGCTGTCCAACAGGTCACCCAGGTCTCTTTCCACAGAGCTGCTCTTCAGCCAGGTAGATCCCAGTCTGTGAGGCACTCCTGGATTATGTTTTCCCAGATGTAAGACTTTAGACTTGTCACTGTGGAACTTCATAAGGTTCTTGTTAGCCCACTTTTCTAACCTAACCAGATTTTCCTTCATCAGAGTACACTTGTTCCTGTCATCCAAATCACTTATGAAGATATTAAACAGATATGCAGTATAGTCATATGAGATTAGTTTTGTTTATCATATTCTGCTCTACAGACAATAACAGCATCTGTGACATATAGTGAACATACTTGGCAGCTTGGTTCAAGGACATGTTTAGTACCATGAGCTTCATTGAAATTAAGAGGAGTTAATAGCACCCAGTGCCTTAAAGGTTGCAGATTTTCATAAATACGTTGTATGACAGGAGTCTTCTCTTAACCAGCTTACAGTGTCATTGTTTCATGTGGAATGAAATAATGTTTTTATGATTTGGGTCTGACTTTTTATTTCTCTCTAAGAACACTAAATTTGTCTCTGTGTCCAGGTTAAAATACAATCATTTATGCTCAATGCAAGTAGAGTCTAAGAAAGATTGTGATCAGGTAGCAATAGTAATAAATAGCACTCCTAAAAGAAATTTTTAATTTAGACCTGAAATCATATTACTCATTCTTAGTCAGCTACAACTTAACAACTGTAGCTTCAGAAATAATTAGTCTAATACACTAACTCACCAATGACAATATCTTATCTAAGAATGTACGTTATAAATACTTTGGTGTTTTAGAGGGAAAATGTTTTGACATATATTGATTAAGCAGGTAACAGATCTTACACCACTATTTTCCAAGCTATCCTCGTGCTATTGCATACACACTAAATACCTCACATTTTTGTCCAGTTTAATCATAAATAGCTTGTGCAGTTTGGGTTCTTCCTTTTATTGGAGTGTTGTTATCACAATCAAGTAGGTCTCACTGTTGGAGTAGTATACATTATATTCTGTCTGATATTTCCTTTGTCCAGTTATCAAATACTCTGAACATGAAGACAGTCAGACATAATAGATTGTACAGAAAGGAGCTCTGTGGGCTTAAAATGACATTTCTAGTTCTTATCAATCAGAGAGGCTAGAATCATGGCAAGAAGATTCTTGATAAAATGACAGTTAGAAATTTATTTTATTTTCACCTTCTAACAACACACCATTTCAGTTTTCTGAACACTGCCTCATTTTCCTTGGCCACTTTACTTCTTTCCAGAATGACATCTTCTATTATTTATCATGAATTCTTTTTAATTGACAGCTGTTTCCTTTGACTTGAGTTCATAGGTAGCTACATGCTAACGAGGAGGAACTATAGATATGTTGCAGTGTTAGAGCACTCATTTCCAGCTTGCTTTCCTGCCAGTTTTATTTGTAGCTGGTAAGGAGCCTGAGACTGATGACTTCTACTACTACTGTGGGTGTTAGAGTGGCTAGTGAGCAGTGAGTTGTCTGTATTATGCCTTTCAATAAATAAACATATATTTTAAGTCTTGTACAAAATTGCAAAGAAGTACTGCTCAGCCACCAGCAGAATTGCAAATTCTGATCTATGATTTTAAACAGATCAGAAGGTATCAAGTTACTGAAACAAACACAGAGGAAAATGGAAAAACGAATGGAAGAAAATTACTATTAATGGTGAAGAATCCCAATACCTCTGCAGGTGCACCTGTGTGAGGAAAGTTCCTCTTAGAAAGGAGAAGAGCAAAGACATGTAAAGGAATCAGATGGTAAATTTAGATGCAATCATATTAAGGTAAATATGCATTCCTTCCAGAATAATGGAGGGACAGTATGTTTAGTTTTGAGAAACCTCTAGTTACTGTCTCCCAGTTATGTGAGCAGTTGTGATATATTGTGACTAACGGGGTAGAGGGCTACTGAAGTACAGAGGTGAAAACATTTGGGTGGTATAAATTGTTATAACTCTCCTGAAGATGGTTTATGTTCAGTGTATCTGTGTTGTACACAGGTGGTTTATTTTGAAAGCAGTGGTAATAAACATTTAGATTGTCTGTAAGAGAAGCAGAGCCAAGTACTGAACAAGCCTAGAGAAGGTTAACCCATCATTCCAGTCCATTGCCTCAGTGCCAGGATTAGGCAAATCTAGGGATAAAGAAAAATTCTTGCCTTATTTCTGACAGCATTTCACCACTGCTACAGAATAAGCACGACTTTAGCTTCTGGGTTTCTGCCTGCTCTTTCCATTGATACTCTTTGTTCAAAATCAGGACAATGTTACCTTCTTCATGTTAGTGACAAATTCCATTTTTTCTCAGACTCTGCAGAACTTGTGTAAATTAGTTTCTCTTGGAGTCATTAAATTTGCTGGCTGTGAAATAATTGCCTTATTTAATATAGCTAAGCAAATTTAACGCGAATTCTGTCATTGTGTGACACTGGAATCTTCTTAGGTCTCCTCTACTTGTAACACTTGCTGACAGCTGTTACCCATCTTGTAATAACAGGGACTCAAATCTTCCCCAGAAAGATTTTCTTTATACTTTCTGTAAAGGCATCTGGTTAAACTATATGTTTTGTGGTTTATATAGAAGTATATATATAACAACATAGATATTCATTTACTTGTACATTGTAGATCTGCAGGAAATCTACACATCAGACAGAAAGAGTAGTCTTTGAAATAATTTATTTCTAGAATTAGGTAAAAATGTTACTTAAAGAATCTTCATTTCAGGAAATGCATAAAATTATTCTAGAGATTTCTGCTTTCAACAGTTTACTGTTCAAAGAGATCTCCTTCAAAGCCAAAGAACGGTACATTTTGGAATGAAGATTCTTTGCTACTTGAAATGATGTAGGCACATCCATGATATTTGGAAGAATTTTATATTCAATGGCAAGGAGATATCTACTAAAAGAACTGGTCTCTGTCATCACAGTGGAAGTTTAGTGGGGTCATTGGAATTCAGTGAAAATCTTTTTTTGGCAGTCTCTTTCTTTTTATGACAAATGTTATAAATGTTAGAGGAAGATGTATCTGCCTTAGGCATGCTTTTCTTGCCTTTTGGATCCTCTTGTTGTATTGCTCATCAAACTGTAGCATTTTTATTGATGCCTGTAGTTATTGGACATGAAGATAAGAAAGAAGAGCTTGTGGTGTTGGCCAATAGAACAGGAAAAATGCATGATTCTTGAAACTATGGCAATCATTATTAAAGCAAAAAAGGAAACGTGTGCTTAATGAGCTTAGTCACAATTTAATGAACTTTGAATCATCAAGGAAGCTAGAACCGAATCCTTCAAAAATGGTAATTTACCATGCAAAAGATATCCTTCTCTCATCATAAAATGTGCGCGTGCTTGTCAGTGTTCACATTTGGTTGTGAATAGTCTTTAGAAGATCTGTGTTTGTTCGATGTAATTTGTTGGATAAATCACATTATCTTGTCTTTGCTGACTGGCAGAACATGTGGCATACATCTCTCTCAGACTAAAAGAATAAATCCTGCAAGTAATTCTGCCAGAAAGCTCTCTCATGCAAATATTTCTTGGCAGCAAATGCATGCATGGTGTGGGAATGGCTGATGTAAATTCACCTGAAAATTTGAATTTGTACTGACAGTAGTGCTATTATCTTACTTGTCTAACATTATTAGGGGAGCAGTATTTTCCAGTATATCTTCTGCTGTGTTTATATGGAACTTCCTTCCATGTGGAACGAAGCATATAAAAAGCAAGCAGATTTAAAAAAAGTTTAATATTCCCTTCATTAAGATAATTTTCCTATTACAAAAAAAAAAACCGAAACACCCATGTTTACAATGAATGTCCCTATGCAGAAGCGACATAAATATTAAAGAAACCAGCCTGCACATTTAACTTTTCTTATACAATGCAAGTAAGTTCCATGCACCAAAGGAAATTTCTCCCAAGTCTTAACTGAGGTGTGAGCTGAAAATGCATTTCTACTGAACACAGATACATTCATTCTCCTGACTGTTGGTGCTCTGGAGCCTCTGCAAAGCTCCTAATGAGAAGACACAGTTTGCCTCAATTACAATGAGGATCTTTTGTCACTGGGCTGAGTGACAAGTCGTCACATAGTGATTATGTGGTACTTTGAACTTAGGAGCTGAACTAGCTAGCAGATAATGCAGAACCTGAAATCTTCTATCACTTTGCTTAGTCATTCAGCCCATTTCATTCATCAATTTACTTTTCTAGGGCAAAAAGCCAGTAATTGAAAATTCCTGTTCCTAAGCTAAAGTCTCCTAAAATGTTCCTTCTAGCAGTTTTAGAAGATAAGGCTTTATTTTTCAAAGCTAACTATCTTGTTTAATCTAAAAATATTTGATTAAGGCAGAAATTGTATTCCTCTATATCAACTTGTTCTGCACATGACACACTCAAGTACTAAATCTTGAACTGGGAACTCTACACCCCTCAATAAGTAGCTTCAAAAATAATATTGATAATTTTAAGTGATGGCTTTGAGGTTATAGAATCACAGAATTGTTTTGGCTGGAGGAGACCTTTACGATGTTCTTTCAGGGTGTCCTACTTCTCTGGGGAGTATGTATTTTTAAACTCCTCTCTTTTCAAAGACTTTTTTTTTCTCTCTTTCTGCTTTGATCATTCTCCTGTTTGCTGTTGTAAAATGATCTTTCATCCACTCTTGCAATCAATTATGTACGGTTACTCTAAAATCAGTACAGCTCACCCCTAGATTTTGACTCACAGAGCTGTTGTTAGTTTACGATATGTAGTGACCTCATGAAGGCTGCAAAATACTGCTCTCCATGGATGGTCTCAATCGTTCCACCCTCAGAGTTTCCTCTCAAGGGCAAACTTGTTCACAACAGGAAAGGGCAGCCAGATGTAACTTGGCACCAAGCAAGGAATATCACTGATCCCAAGGCAAGGTTATAATGTCCTGAGACCAGTGTGTCATAATTGTCTTAAAACAGTTAAGAAAATTCTTGACCGCTCTACATTTTGCTGAAGAAAATAGTGAACATGTGTAAAATGTTGTAATGTTTCTGAGAAAGCAATGACAGATTTTATTTTAAAAACAGTTTATCATTCAAGAAGCAATAAAAAAGACTTTGAATAAGCATTTGTTATGTTCCTGTAATGCTTGACTGAAAAATGTAGCCTTCTCTTAGCTCTACAGTTCTTGCTTAAAGGGGGCTAAGAGTTACGTAAGCCTCTATTTCTAATGTAAAATATGTTCCATATATTCCAAGGAAAGATTCTTGCAGGCAGACTGTCAAAAGATGGAACAAACTAGCTTCTGCTTTGGCAGATATGCTTTTAAGATCAGAAAAGATATTTGACTGTAACAGGGCTGCACTGTATTACTAATTTCTTTATAAGCTTTGCTCCAGTCCAAAAGATACCAATATCTTTCTTTATAATTACGAAAAAAAACCCCAACCAACCAAAAAAAAAAACAAATCAGGGGGTTTACTCCTTGGGTAATCTACTCACCCAGATACAAGCAAGTGTATCTAAGCATCAGAACTCACTAGAAATTCCAGCCAATGCAATGTACTGTGGTGCCAAAAAAACCCCAAAAGAATTGCATAAAATTCAACATCACAAACTGTGAAGGCGGTGATAGGCTATGGTATAACGTAAGTCTGTATAATTGGTTGTTCTATTAAAATCCGTGTGGAAGGGGTATCTGGTATTTTGTAAATGCTGTCTTCATGTACCGTGTCGTAATGAATTAAATCTTTCGTACCCTGAAATGATCTGCTAGGTCATGCCTCTTATCCCTGTGCAGCCAGCTTTTCTGCTTGTCTCACCAGTAAACTGCTGACTTGAGAACTAGGCAAGCTTATTGCAATAAACAGTTTATTCAGGAAATGGTTTCTTCCTCTCCTCTCTTTGCTTACTGATAGCTTCTGATATTGTTAAATGTAGATGGTAACGGAAGGATTTATCATTCACAAGTAGTTAGATTTTTCAAAGACAGAGAAATGTTAGAATATACGTGATATTGATCTTTAATAGCTATGTTCTTATATATACACTCACAGCACAAGAGGATAGAAGCGGAACTAAAAGACAATCATTCTTACTGTTATTTTTATGTAAATGAGAGTAATAGGAAATGGACTGAATTGTTCAGTCCATTTAGATTTCAGATTTCTATCTAGATTCTCATTTGTAACATACAACTGTGCAGAAATGCCACTGCTTAGTTACACACAGTGGCTCTGTGCTGTTTTCAGACTGTCACCTGTGCATTCCTATCTCAGGCATTGTCGCACTTGGAAAGGATCACTTCATTCCCAGTAGGAGAGCGTGCACTTCTGTGCCCTGTATCTTTGTATTATCAATGAAGAGAAGTGCTTCTAGGTGATATTTCCAAATGCTCATTGTGCAACACTATCGCTTTACTGATTGTGTAAGGAACTGCACATGGGCCATGTAGGGCCAGGTAATTGGAAATATTAGGCATAGGCATATGAGACATGCTATGTTTGGGACTTCTGCATGGATGTTTGAGTCCTTTCAACTTTCACAATATTGAGGCATCCTCTGAGCATAGATGGGAAATGAAGAAACAGGATGTGTGCTTTTGCACACCACTCCAATGGTTTGGGTTCTTGTCCACGTGGGAAGAGTGGATTATCAGCTGTCCTCAGTTGTTGTCTCGTTTGAACTCACTGCTTAAGAAAAGCCTCCCTCTTGGTGATAAGAGCACAATGTTGGTACGTTTGACTGTGCCCATGTCCAGTATTCATTCTGGGCAGTGACTGAATTAGAAATGCAAGACCTGGAGGCTAGCAGGACCCTGGCCTCATAGCCTGACGTTTGGGCTGTTTTGACAGTAGAGGAGTTTTTCAAGGTATGGCTTTGCACCAAGGGCTATCCAACCATTTTGTCTGTGGTTATCTGCGGAAAAGAAATACATAGCATGAGAGAGAGGTAAAGAACAAGCACTGAATGTAGGACTCCACATTTCTCTGCTGTTAATTGGCTGAGTGGACTTCTTTGTGTCTGATGCCAGCCAGGGTTTAATGGAGGGGAGAATGGGGACTATATGTCTTCATAATACCTCAGTCTGTGATAAATTAGTAATATTAGGTGTTTAGAAATCCCCCTTTGCTACTGCTGTTTCTGGAAGATAACAAAAGAGTTTGTATTAACATAATTAAACCTACGTCATGCCTTACTGTGTGTTGCAATACAAAGGGTAACTATTTTTTAATTGCCTTTCAAAAATAATTCCAGTATTGTTATTACCATACCCTTGACATGACCACGCACAGAGACAACTATGGCACAGCTTCTTCATGTTTAACAAAATGATTTGGGTTTTGATTTTTTTTTTCTCATCATTCATTGGACTTACTAATGGAAAATGAAGTTGCCCTATGTATTTATTCCAATAACTTTCAAAACTGAAAAGCTTTTTATTGTGCTTTTATACTCAGTTTTTGATTCTTGGACACTAACATGAGACATTACTTTTTCCATAATCAGTGAGAAAACCACTAAGATAGATAGTGTTTTCTGCATAGTGGAAGATTTGATTAACCATGCTAAATAGTGACAGAGTATACAGTTTTCTAAGGTAATTGGTAAAACAATTTGGAACATCAAGAGTTCTATCCATGTCCTTATGTTTTTATAGGTATATGTGGCAATCTACCAGGTCAGAGGTTTTACAAAGGTCTGCAAATATTTCCACGGAGTACCCAATCTTTTCTGTCGTGGAAGTACATTGTGTATTAATGCTGTTGCAATGGAGAGCTTTGACTTAAATCAGAAATCTTTAAAGGCTTCACTCTCAATGTGTATCACTACCTATTTTTTTGAATTTTTCCAGAACCGTGGCTGTGTTTTGTTGATAGATAGGGGCAAATCCTGTGACCTACACAGGTAAAAGTAAGTACCTCAAGTTAAAGAAAACTGGGATCTTTAAGATACTCCCAGTTTGACACTACAGACAGGTATGTTCCAGCACTACCACACCATACAGAAACTACTACAGATGTGGCAGACAGCTGGTCTTACTCTGATACACTGCGCTTAAATATATGTATAAGTCAACAAGTTCTCAGAAACAGTGAATTAAATACACGACTTTTCCTATCCTTATCCCCACTGCCATCTTCAAAAGGAACCCAAGACTGGAAACAAGTATCAAAATGAAAGAAAAAAAGATTTCTTCACACCCACCTTTCCCCTTGTAAAAGTCTGAAATTGTGTTGAAACTGTAAGGTAGAGGAAGCTTAATGCTGCCGGTGAGAAGCAAGGATACAAGGAAAGCTTCTGGGTAATGGTCTTGCTCCAGCAAGGAGTCAAGCACTGGGCTGGTGGGTCAAAGAGTTGCAGGCTGAAAATGGAGTCTTTTTCTTCTGTGTGGAGAAGGGGCAGCTCGAGTCAGGACACAAGATATGTTTCTGCATCATGTGCTGAGATGACGCTTGTGAAAGAAGACATGCATCCTTTGCTCTGGCTTAAGAGAGGCTTCTGATGGGAAGCTGTGGCACATCTGACAGAACTGCCCTCTTGTATGGGTGCATCTGCAGCCACCTTGCTGGTGTGCAATGGCTCAGGTGGGAGCAAGGCCTCAATGAGTGAGTACAACTCATGTGGGGAGAAAGGACTGGAGGAGACAGGTGAGCATGACTCATCAATGTTACTGCCCTGTACAGCTGATCCTGCTGATATTGAACTTTGGACCTTCATAGTTACAGATCCATAAATTAAAATTGATTCTGTTTTCAAAATGTGGCTACTGACCACATGTGTATTAAGCATACCTAGTATTTTTTTCTCCTGTAACTCTATTTCTTTATTCTTCTGTTTCTTCTCTTTAATTATGTGATATTTAGTCTTATCAACAATATTTTCCCAATGTGGAACTCTAGACTATTGTACTTGACAATTTTAAGAGCATCAACAAGAAATTAAATAATTAATATATGAAAATATATCTAATATAATCACTGCAGTATGATTGATGCAGAGTAACACTGGCACCCTGTTTATGCTGCAGGAGAGAAAAATGCTTAGGCAGAAATAACATTACCATACTTTACTGATTGATCAGGGAAAAACCAGAATATGATATAAGATTTCTTACAGAAAATAATTGCTGATTATCTCTGACCAGTGTAACAAAAGTAGCTCTCTTTTAAAGACTTGTTCTGAAACACATTAGCCTTACACCAAATGATACGTAAATAGCTATCTCTGAGCTGCTGCTTTCAGTCCAACTTTATCTTGCTAGGAAGACCCATCTATATTAATATATATTTGCATACATTCTATGACTCAGAAAACAGCTTCTTTCTTTCTGATGCAATAATTGAACCAATATGTTCTTCATCCATTGAGGTGTGTTGTTCAGTGCAGTCATGGGATAGCTGGGAAGACCCACTATGGTGTACGTTTTGTTTCATTCCTGTCACAGACATGAGGAATGTCAGAAATGAGATCAGTAAATCTATGGATTTCACATGTGTATATGGCCCAAACTAACACGTGTAGGTAACACTTTAGAAAATGTTCATTCAAAACTGTGTTTTTGCTATAGATGACCTACCTAGCATTCACAGTGAGAAGCCAGTAGAAAATGTATGTGCCTAGGTGATCCTTCAGCCCATGTTGACCTGGTTTGCCTCGAGTGAAAAGGGCACCATGCACAGCAGATTTCTGCCTGCTTTAAAGAAAAGGCTCTGGTGAGAAGGAGCAACTTCTCTGTAGAAGCTACAGGCAGTACTTATTGTAGCAAAATCAAATGGCTTATATTAGAATTGCATTTGCTTTTGCTAAATATTGCCCTGAACATCTATCCACATGACCTACTAGTTATTTGCTACTTGTGTTTAATATCCATGCTGAAGTAATGCCACTGTGAAAGTATATGTTTGCTCCCCAAATGATTTTTTTAAAAAAATAAGAAATCAGCTCACTATACTGACAGAAGTCACTGGCTAGCTGTCTTTTGAGAATGATCCTTTGAAGCTGTACATTTTTCTACACAGAAACCTTTAGAACGATGACAAAACATTTGTTTTCACTTGCTGGTTTAATTGGAATAAGGAAGAATAACAAAGAGGGACTGTGATCTCAGAAGTAACTGAGTCAAGTATTTCTATTCCAACCAATGAGCAGAACCTAAGTGGTAAAACTCTTCAAGAAGCACTGGCTGCCTAAGTGAATGACAATGATCTGCTCTCTTCTCACATGTCCATTCAAAAGTATGAAGTAATTATGAGCCCTTTCTTGTACACTGAGAAACAGCAGCACTTGTTCCATCAGCTTAATTTTATACTCTTTATTTTGGTGCCAAATACTGAAACTATGCACATTTTTCTGTGCACCCAAGAGCCCATGCTCCAGTTGAGACTACAATATGAGGGTATCCTTCTACAAATATGATTTGCATATCACAACACATGTATAAAAATGTGCAGATTTTCAAAATATGGCTCCAGGTAATTACTGTGCCAGAAAACAATTTTCTGCTTATAAAATTCATGTCTAAAAAGCTGATTGTAATAATTGGCTTGATATTAGATACATTTAACAAGACCTCATCCAGCAAACAACTGGAGTATGTTCTTAATGTTAAGCAGACACAAAATCTCTCTCAATGCAGCAGGAATGACTTTGTTTAACATTAGTATAATATTAACTACCTTGCTACATAATTCACTTCTGATACATGTGATTATTTTAGTATTTAGAAGTATGTTTAGTATGTTGTGGGCTAGAACAAGCCATCTCATTCAGCCTCTAAAATTGAAATACGTTTTTAAAATCTCATTTATTTTCCTAACCTAACTAGTAGAGACTGTTCACAGCAAATTGTCAGGGGTTGGGGCTGGGCTGGCTACTAAACAAATGACAGATGTTCTCTACTAACCCCTGTTCCTTCCCAGAAAGGTAAGAGAAAGGGAATAAGAGAGAGAGACTTATGGACTGGAAAAGAAAACTAAAACAGCTTTAATGAAACAATAACAATAAAATTAAACACATACAAATATACACAAACCCAATATCGAACTCAACCCCCTTGATGGCAGTTACATCACCATTACCAACTAAAACAGCGCACTGGGGAAGTCCCAGATTGGACTCAGCAGCAGACAGGAACCAGATTCAGGAGCTGGATTCTGGAACTAGAGTCAGGAACACATGGACTGCAATCAGAAGCAGAGTAGGCAGAGTCCTACATGGACACTGGCCATAGAAGAAGACAGCCTGACCCTCATGATCCTTCAGTTTGATACTGAATATGATGTATATGGAATAGAATACCCGTTGGTCAGTTCAGGGTCATCTTCTGTTTGCTTGTCCCCGTAGGTACAGTCTTTTAATTACTGCACCCCCAGTGTGGCACACATTTAGCAGTGACCTTGGTCTCTGTAGGAGCAAGTACAAGGAAGAGGCTTTCTGCACACCAATTCTTGGTAGTAGCTACAAACATCAAGTTCTATCACTTCTAGAAGCAGACACTGTCTGCAAAAATAAGCTGTTAACTTCAGAAAGTGCAGTTAGTTAGAAGAGACTTAGCTGAAAAGTAAAATCACTGAACAGAATTAGTTCTGTTCTAGCTCAAACCAGGACAGAAATAAAGGAAAAAATGTGCTGTATTTTTGCACTATTTTATGCATCAATGAATAAATCAAATTGAATGCCATGAGTTAATTTAAAATATGACTTCTGTTGAACTAAAATATCTCAATAAGTTGAGAAAAATCTCAGAGTGACCTTTTAATAAAATCACAGAAAAATGGATAAATCTAATATTTACTTTGCTTTTATTCATGTCTGTTTATTTCTCATGTTTCTATGGAAAGAGGATCTTTTCCTCCCAACCTCCCAGGCAATATTACTTAGAGTTTACACAGAGGAACATGACACAGATAAAGCATAAATCAGCAGCCACTAAAGCAAGAAGGAAATGCTAAAGCCGGGCTAGGAATCTGTCAATAGCAACAGTGACACCAGATACTATCTTGGTTTGTGGTATTGGAGATCTGTGGTAAGAAAGTAAATCTCTTTGGGATGTAGGAGAGAACACTGTGGCTTTTTCCAAAAAGCTGTTGGGCTAAAACCTCTGCCACCAACAAATAGCAACCATTAATTTGATGGTCCACAATCCATCACATAGGGGTTGTTTCTCTTGGCTAAAAATATGCAGCACTCCCTCCTGCAAAGTAGGTGCTGAGGGAGAGGGAAGAGGGTAGATGCGGATATGCCCTGATTGAAGTTTGTTTAGTGACATCATGAAAGTCATGGGAGAGCCTATAACCGCTTTCTTAAAAGCTGTTGTTGTTGGCAGATACGTTTCTTTTTCTCCTTGTGTCAGTAAAAACAAGTTTGTGGTTAGTCACGTGTTATATCATAAATGACTGGTAGAAGATTATGCCTACCATGTTGAGTGAAATCAGACTGGATGATGTTGATCTGATACTTGTGTGGGGAGGCCAGATATTAAGGCTACTGTGAATCAGATAAGTATACAAAACTGTCATTTGTGTGGATTGCTAGAAGCTCCCCATACTGCAAACAGGCCAAATACAGGAGAGGAGATTTGAATGCAGCAAAACTTGGCTTCATAGTCTGAACAATACTAAGATTTAGGCTGGACGTTTTCAGACCACTTTCTAGGAGAGTACTTGTCGTTAGTTAAAAAGTGACTTTGAATTTAATATGTACATTCTCCAACAGCTACACTTTATTAACAGGTCTGTGATTAGATAGTACCTCTGATATTAGCACTTCAGGACCTCCTTTGCTGCCTGTCACTTCTTTTCTCCCTGGCCCAATTAGTTTGGATCTGTTGGAGACTCTGCAGGGATCCTGCTACCTTGATGTGTTCTGAGGAGCAATGATTGCAGTGTAACAAGGACAGTTTGAAGGAAGAGGGAGTATTTTATCTCTCTGAGTATTACTATTATTTTGCTCTAGCTAATGTTGAAATGGAGAAGAAAGGCTGGTGAATTTGAGGATGCAAATGTGTAATGGTATATGTTAAAAGTGGTAGCTGAGTATTTAACAAGAAACTGATAGCACTTGCAAAGCTGCTTAACTGACTTGCTATCCATTGCTTACTTCTCTTCTTCCATCTTATTGTTTATATGTCTTTCCCAACAGCTGCAGTATTTTTCATTGGTCCCTAGAATTCTCTTCTGGGGCAAATCCTAGCCTCCCACCTCTGAGGCCATCTGCAGATTTCCCTAGGCTGCTATTACATGAATAATCAGCTGTCTCACTTCAGAAATTCTCTTTGTTCTACATCATTAAATCCTGACTCCTGCTGCTGCTATGACAGATCACTTTACAGGAATCTACAAGGGGAGCTGTCTCTGATGTTAACAACGGGTCTTTGCTATGGAACAAAAGAATACACTGAGGCAAGTGTGAGACAGTTTGAATTTATAATATTTTAACATTAGGAAATAAAAGCTGAAGCTGGTGTATGTACACTCATTTTGAGACTTGTATTTTCATAAAGTGAAGAAGGGTCTTTAAAAAGACCCTTGAGTAATTTTGTGCCTAGGCATAAATTCGTAGCTCTCATCAAGGCAGTGGAGAGCTAATAATTTGCAACCGGAAGGGAAGGATACAATGGGCTAGGTGGGAATTCAAAACAAGATGAGCTTGTTATAGGCAGGCTGTAGAAGAAAGGAAAATACTTCCATCAAAAGCATGAGTGATAGCCTCTAGTGAAGGCACAGTAATGGACTAAATGACCTGAAGGTTTCTTCTTCCACCACGGTCTTTTTGTTGTGAAGTCCTTTCCCAGGTATCTCCCTGACTGCTACCGCTCTCTGCTTACTATATGTTAGTTACTCAAGAGCATCACCCTTTGTGAAGGGTTTTGCTATCACTCTTTAAAACCCAGCCATGTGCCCAGTAGCTCCCTCTTTCGCTGGCTGTATCCCAGTACCCTGTAGCCAGCAGCTTAAGCCTATGTGCCCAGTACCTTTTCCTGCCTACTCTTGATGTGCATCTACCTTTCTCTTTGTGGAAAGGGTGTTTTCAGAACTTTTTCTTTGCTCGTGAAGAAAGAACACTTAAATATGCCAATCTTGTGTCTGTTGACATATGCAAATAGATGTTAAACTGTAAGCCGCTAGCCTATGTTTTAATTCTGCAGTGCTTTTAAATAACAACCATTACAAACAAGAGTGACCCCCTTTGAAATGGACTGCAGTACTGCAGTGGTTCCTAGACCATAGCATGCCGTCAGCTTGGCATCTGAGAACTTATGGTGTCCTGTGGCTGAAGCATGCTGTCCGTGCCCTTTTTGTCTTAATGGTTGTTTTCTGTCCTGAGACTTAATTCATCCTCTGTGCGTTAGTGTGTTTTATTTTAGCCTGGTTGTTCCTGTAGTGCTGAGTCATTTGTAACAATACCTCTTGTCTCTTTTCATGTTTGGCGCTAATTTTGTAGATGGTATGGTGAGAGGATGCTCATGGCATGGCAGAATGTGTTCACCTGAACAAGGAACTTGCCAGTGGAGACTCTGTATCATTGCTGATGACAGAGAGTGTTGTTTCATTCTATTTAACTTTAAATCAGCCCATGTTCTATCTAAAGTTGCCTGGTTTGAAGAAAAAAAATGGTTCTACTAGGGGGAAAAAAAATAAGTAGCTTCATTCAATGTGTATGTTCCCTCACCTGAAATCCCTTTGGCTGGATTTTCTGCTGTCACAAACCCCATCAATCTCTTCAATTTCTTCAGAAGGAAGAGAGGATTTGCAGGGTAACCGGCTGGAAACACAAATATGGATAAAACCAGACATACAGAAGAGAGATGTGGACTTTTCAGAAATTCTTAATGCAATACAAGAAAGTAAGTCACTACTTGGATGAAAAATTTAGTTTATGGTAGAAGAATCAGTTGAGATGCATTGGAATTATAACAGAAGGAACCTATGAAGTGATGAACTGAATGATAAGTGAGTATGTGTCACTTGAATATCTCAGAAAGTTCAATGGGTTATTGAAGGCTGGTAAAAAATGTTTTCCTATCAGCGAAGTCACAGTAAGATTTGAATTATTACACTGCTGGAATCCCTGGGCGTATATATATTTCCTACACAGAAATAATCTGGAATATTAAGATTCCTGTTACTTTAATCCATTCCGTACACTCTTGAATGACTGTGTGAAGTAGTGATGTCATGCAAATTGTGCAGTCTGAGAGCCAAGTCTGGGTTTGAAGTTCTAGCTGTTCAAAAGTTTTCTATTATATTCACATTTTTGCAGCTGGTAATCTTTGGAAGCGGAAGTGATGAGCTTGTCACAAGATCTGAAGGTCTACATGTCTTAGACGCTACATGAAACCGTTTCTTTTCACGTGTAATGTGCTATGGACTAAGACTTGATTGCTCTGCCCTTCTTAAATCCAACTGCAGAATGATCTCATGACTTGCACTGGAAGAAATACTACTCTTGTTAAGCAGAAGACAACCACCTCCCTAAAACACAAGTTTGCTTAGAATCTCGAATGTTCAATTTCTGGATAAAAAACTTATTTTGTTTTGAAAGTATGCCCTTTTTTTCCTGTGGCCATAAAGAAGGCATTCATCTGACTTTTTGAAGTAGGTGTTTTATATAGATTACATGACCAGCAACTTGGAAGTGAATACTTGCCTCTATTGCCTGCAGATGGAATTTAGAGAGATAAGTTAACGTGAATCATTACCACGGTTTAGACACAAACATCTGCACTATAAAGTGTAGATGAATCCTACTCTAAGTAAAACAAATACCTGCAAGTGATTAATGAAGGTGTATAGAAGTAGGCTCCCAAATTGTTTTAGCAATTTGAATATAATTTCAAAGTTAAATAACATTAAACAAAGAGTCCTTTAATAATTAATATATTGATTTACAGATTCTTTTTGAGCCTTTTGAGAAAAACGTTGATTTTACAGCCTTAGAGACACTGTTTTTAATTTATTCAGACCAGACACGGTTGCTGTTGTGAAGTTATTCTCTATGTCCTTCAGCTACACAGCAAAAGGATTGCTATAATTGTACAAGCCAGTTTGCAAGGGCTTATTACGTGCACAGGGACATATCTTGTCACCTGTGTTCTGTTGTGAATATCAAATAACTAGGACAAGCATACCTAAATATTTTTTAGAGTGGTTGCTCTGAATAGTCAATGTTGCTTTTATTCGCAGTTGTTGTTAGCATTGAATTAAAATTTTAAAAGGCTAATGACACTTTTAAAGATCACATTTTGTTTTATTCTTGGTAAGATGAGTTTCCTGAGCATTTTCCTATTCAGGAGATGCCTTGTACAACTGCAGCTAGCTGGTGTATCTTTCTATTTGGTAGACTGCCAAAAGTGATCATTCAATAGCAGAGATAAAAAATTTTTTTTAATAGTTACTTAAAACAAACATTTTGCTCTAAATCTAGGGTTTTTTTGTTTTTCTTTCATCCTACTGAATCTCTTAGATGCCAAACGAGGTGGTAAATCTTTATCTTCGTTATTTACATTTTTGTGACTGTACTACTATTACAAAAGACTTAAAAGTCATTCCTACTGCATAGGAGCTAAATTCTTCATTTAAGTACCATGGTTCTTGGTAGAGTCTTAATACATTTTTCTAAAGATTTCTGATAAGTCTTTTATAAAACAGTTTCTTCTTGACCATGTGATATTCAGAAATTATTTGTAGTTTATCAGATAGTCCAGAAACAATACTACAAAAATGTCTATTGACACATACTGTAAAATACAGAATTGCAAAACAAGGTGATGTATCTGACCTAATCCTAACTTGGAAACTAAACAGCTGAGGTGTCAAGGTTTTGCATGAATTATTGGTCAGATATAAACCAGAACTCCCTGTTGCCTACTCACAGCCTGTAATCATACCACAGCCCCAGTCAGGAGGTTGGCAGCTGGGGGTCACTAGGGACAGCCCCAGCCCTGGTCATCAGGTATTTCACCAGTGCAATAGGCAAGGCTGTAGGGAGCTGGAAACTGGCCCTACTGTGGCATCACTAGTGCAGGGCCTGACAGCCCTGGGGTACTCAAACGAGGTCCTGCAACCTGAGCAGGGTGGATGGAACCCTGAAGGTCCAGGCAGGGACAAGTGTGAGCCAAGCATGCCCTCAGGGCCATGCTAAAAGCCAGGAAAGACTTTCATGGCTTTTCCTAGTTATTACATTGGGAAGATGGACTTCTTGTGGAAAAGCTGTAAATAGTTCATTTTAAAAGCAACAACTCAGATTTCAAGCTTTTTTCATTAATTCTTCTAATTTGTTTCAATGTATGAAACTTATTTTCATTGCCATTGCTGTAAAGTCAAAATTCTAAGAAATCTCTGGCTTCTTAGAATATTTTTCAAAATCTACTTTACATTTGCTCTCACTATATTTAATAAAAAAAAAATTTATTTTAATTCTCATAATCTGAGAGCTAGAAAGCCTCGACTTTCCTGAGACAGGGCTGCTGATCCACTATGAAGTTACTGAATTTAGTGTTTAATGTGATAAAAAGTTCTGGGCTGTGTGGTATCTGTAAGATGGCCTCCTTGAAGCAAAGATCTGAATATTGTATTTTCCAGCCTTACTGATTACAGAAAAATGTATCCAAAAATTCGAATAGATACTGTAAAAACTTAACATGTAGTACTACAAGATGCAGAAAAATTCATGTTTTTTCAAACTTGAACTTCTCTGTTTTGCAAGCTTCTGCTAAACAGATATTTTCTACTCAGTGTTCTACTCAGGAGTATTCTCCAACATTAGGACTTTTAAAGTAATTTTATTTTTTTTTTCTACCACCATTAGCACATGGAAATATGCTATAATTATTATAAACATTTCCAGAAAGAATTTTTAAGGAAATTCACTTTTCAGTGTTGTTGATAGGCCTAAAAACTTCCAAAGAGCAGTTTCTGGAATACTGATTTCAGCATGCATCATCCAAAGCTAGAGTATAGTTGATGACTTGGTGTGGCAATCAATAATAAAATGACAATTAATTAACAGAAATGTGATCTCTGAGCATGCTTCCATCTTACCTTAAAAAAAAACATAGTCAATTGCCATTTTTTAATGAAAATCTCAGGTTTTGAATGTCCAACTTCAGAAAGTTGAAGGAGTTATCTTATCTTTGAACCCTACCTATATCAGCCTCTTGGTCAAAAGTGTCTTCTGGACCCACTGAGATTGTTTACAGGCTTTCACTCAATTTCCCGGCATTCAGTTTTCAAAATATGTGGTTCTACTATATTTGGGATAAAAGTATTCATATATCCACATGTTTTTTTCAAATCCCCAAGGGATTCTTATCAAGTCATTTTGATGTTTTTCTGCAAAATGGAACATGAGGGGGAGAAAAGAGCTTGCATATTTAAGTTGATCTAAAAGCAGAAGGGAATTCTTAATATCCCCTGTAACAATGTGCATACTGCTATGTATTCCTGTTAAATTTCTCTGCTAAAAATACATGAATATATAGTAGCACCAGTCTGTCTCCCAGATAGTATATATATGATAAAATTATTAGATATCATGCTGTCTTTTGTGAATATATTGACGCTGTGATCTGGAAGGGGGAGACAAGATGGAGCTGTGATTATGCCTTTAGTAACATTTGGCCATATAGGTGTTCATGTCTATTGGAGCTGACTGGGAGAGCTACCTACAGACAGCAGGAGAGTTGCATGGGAAGTACCACCGCTATTATTAAAGTTAAGCAAACAGGGTTTACTTTTTGAATTATTTCTTTAGTTTTGTGGAAGAATACTTTATGATATATTTATTTTTTGGGTAACCAATGAGTTTTGTGGTAGAAAAATGGTCTTGGCAAATGTTAGGACCCCATGTTTAGTCTCAGTAAAATACCAAGAGCGTACTGACAAAAACATACACAGCAAGGCAACCGCAGCGTAAAGAGCTCCACTTTCTCACCAGCATCACACCTTTACTGCAGATGGAAAAAGGGAACAGACATCTTTAGTAGTGATGAGGTAATCCAGTACATCTCTTCACTACTTACCCTATTTTCTGAAGCTACCAACCAGAGTGTCAGTTATCTGCATATTTCTGATACAAGCAATTTTCTACTACGGGCAATCTGGACAGGTCCTGTAGCTAATGTCACTGCTTCCAAAAATTCTAGTCACTGTGAAATAGACTGGATTTTAAAGTGACCTTGAAATAAGATTTTTATTTTTTTCTCCTCACAACTCCTCAGAATAACCCAGTAATTCCCCGCTCGAAACCCCCAAATACATTCATTCTTTTACATACTAAGTTGTGTATCTCAAAACACCCACTTAAAACCCATGTATTTTGCAACCCAGAGCATTACTGGCACTTCAGGAAGCAGCAATTCCAGTATCTCAAAGGCCTCATCTTTTTATAGCAAGGCGGTCTTAATGGCAGGAAAAAAGTAATTCAAATTCCCTTGAGCACAGCACACAGGCAAAACTTTCATTTTTATATATTCCATTGCCTCTATCTGAAAGAGATACATATCTTGCATAATCTTCAGAAAGCTTTGTGATTTAATTTTACATTTTCCACAGTTGTTTTCAGGCTATACTGAGGTGTTGATCATATATTGGTTCATGTGTTGCTTTCATGGGGGCACTCTGCCAGGTTTCAGTTTCATGAAGCTTCAGGTCATTCAAAATGTTTCCTGTTTCAGTAGTTCTTTCTTTTGAGTATTTGGTTGAATTCTTCTCCTATGAACATGTATATTAGTGCTGGTAATGATCAACATCTAGATTATTATCTTATGGGGTGGAATGTTTCCAGTCCTGCCCTTTGAAATAGTGAGAATAATGCAGGGCAGGTGGTTTGACTGTGCTGCCATGCAGTGTTTTTCATGTCTTTTACAAATATCTCTAGCATGATTTTGTGGATTGAAATGGATGAAGGTGGCAAATAGCTCTTTAAAGGCGGCAAATAACTCTTTAATATTACTGCTGCAGGTGCTACAAGTTGGAGTCTGGTTTTTGCCTTCTAAGTCTTCAAAAACCTCTCTAGTTTGTCCTAGGATGGACAGCTTGGACACTGTCATAGTGAAACTGAGGAGCTGCAGGCTCTTCTCATCATATAAACCAAAAGACCACCAGATTGCTCCTTCCCAGACCTTTCAGTAAGCTCTCCCCTACCTGGGAACAGGATGGTGTGAGGCCAACGCTGATTTTAAAGCGAAAAACTCTGTCCTGGATATTTGTCTCTAATGGTATCCTGACACTTTTCAGAAAAGTAGGATAAGTATAATAAAGGGGCTGATAATTAAAACAGCCTTAAAATGACAAGAGCAACTTAGTATCTGCAAAAAAAATTAAAAAAGGGTTTTAAATCCCTGATGCGTTCGCAGATTATGATGATATGCACAATGGAAAAGAGAATGAAGTAGGTGAAACTATTACTTCCAATATCTTTATAAAAGCTGATTGTGATCCTGCAGAACAGGGGGTGTTGTCTAAAATTAGATGAATTATGATATGAAGTGTTAAGTAGGGTTTAAATATTGTGCAATACTAATATTCATATACAGAGAATGATAGCTAGATTAGTCAGTATGCAACCTCTAAATTACTAAACTTGAGTAGTAGTGTATTATTCTAAAAACTGGTAATATGACACAGAATTTCTTATTGTTATGCTATCTAAATAAAAAAAAAATACTGCCAAAATCATTAAAAACTCAGAATGTCTATTAAAAAATATGCTGCTTTGATTAGTTAGTTAACCTAGTATCTAGATGTGAAGACTTTTCTGTAGTTTCTGAAATTTTTGGTGGCTTTCTAAGACAAAGTATTGCAATAAAAAATATACAGTGTATATCATTATTTTTTTTCTTATTTTACATGTGAAAAAGAAGAAGGGTTCTTGAATGTTTTGTTAAGGTTTTCTTTTTTATCTACCTACAGCAGTAATAAAAAGTTTTAGATACTGTAAAAGGCGTACAGAAAGGGAGCAATCTCTTCTACATGTTCATGATTGATAGGAAAAGAACAATATATTTAAATTGCAACATAGGATGCATTCTAAATTGCATATTCAGGAGGAATACTCTGAAGAAAATTTTCTCCTGCTTGTGATAGTGAAAAACAGGCCATGTGCAAAGGCTGTGGAGTTGGTAGCATCAGAGATTTTTAAAAAAGGTTTCTTAAACTGGGCTATAGCCCCTGAAGAAGGGAAAGGTGAAAAAGAGGTCACAAAATGCTCGTGATGACATTTAATTTCTGGCAGCTATTCAATCTCTCCACAGTGGGAGAATGGATATTTACACTTGCAGCCAGTAG
Organism: Baryphthengus martii; assembly: GCA_013396935.1. NCBI lineage: Eukaryota > Metazoa > Chordata > Aves > Coraciiformes > Momotidae > Baryphthengus > Baryphthengus martii. The sequence goes on along the minus strand of VWZK01007878.1, from coordinate 45,507 downwards.
TTAGAAATGAAGCTAAGTTGCTGCCAGCAATTAAACATTTTGTCTGTTCCCCGTTAGTATAAATTCTTGTCAACGGGAATTACAACTGCCTGTCACTAAGTTAGGGGAGTTGTGGAGAAACAGAAGGATCAGGAGGTTATTGCACAAAAGAAGGATTCCAAAAGTCAGTCAGATTGGCAAAAATTGCGAGGAATAGTGGGTTAGATGGGATTCTGTCAAGAGTAATAGATACTTAATCCTGCAGTAGTCAGGGGAAGAGGCTCAGTAGGTGACCTTTGGGAGGTCCCCTCTAACAGTTACAACTACTGTTGTGATTCTGGATTTTGCATACGAAACGCATGAAGTTAAAGAAATGAAGTCTATCTACAGCTGAAGCTTGATCCTCAGCCAATACATTTTTCTTCTTCCCACACACATCTCTTCTTCACCCTTTCATGCCAGACCTGCAGTGTACAGAGTGCAAAGGTAGATAGTCTGGCTGCAGCCTGCACGATCCCCATCTGATAGCCTCTCAGTTCAGCAGATCAATGACCCTTATGTAGGACTGCAGACCTGCATAGCAACTCTGCCCACAGCTTCTCATCATCTCCTTACTCAGCAGAGCAGGGAACTTCACCCTAAGGCTAACACTAATCTTGAGTATGGTGCTAGCCTTTAACTCATTCTTTCTACTCTGTGTGGGAGGTTAAATTATCACATGATGTGACATTGCATGAAAGGTAGAGGAAATTCAACCCATTTACTCAAACAAATATCTCTTGTTGGGGCTGGGTGTTCCTCATGGGGAGTGCAGGGCCTGGAAGCCTTGGGCTGTCCCACCACCCAAGCTGGAGGAGAGTCAGGGAACAGGCTCAGACTGCCTGACCCTGCCCTGGAGAGAGGATGAGCCAAGACTAGGCCAGGATGTCAGCCCGTGGGTTGATGTCAGGATCAGTCCCGATGAAGAGAACCAGGGTCAGACACAGACCTGGAGTAGCTTGGCAAGGCCTCTCTGCAGTGTTATCTGGGGACCTCTCCCCACAGACACTAGAAGGAAGGGGCCACCCTTGGCTGTGCTGGTTGTCTTGCCCCCAAACCCCACTGACAGATCTCCAGGATGAAGGAATGTACTCCAGGCCCTTGCACCTCTTCGCTTCTTATCAGGGTTGGGTTTACTACAGCATCCTGTAGATTTAAACTATTAATTCACGCACAACTGAGGCCTGTGCAGTAGGTAGATCTGAAAGCGACAGATTTATACAAATCGAAATATGTCAAATCGTGCAAAGACAAACTTCTGCAGAGACTCATTTATGCAATGCCTTTCAAGTAACTATTTATTTGAGGTTTTATGCCTCTGGCTACTCCACAGGTCTGTACAACTTCTAATTCAATACTTCATGTAGTAAGTTAAAAGTCTGCTTCTATTTAATAAGAAGATTTTCAGAGACCCTGAACATAATCATATAAGCCACTTACCCCAATAGAAGCTGAGGAGACAGCTAACTTATGTTTTATTGTGATAGAAAATTGGGGTTTTTTTATATCAGAAAGGTATTGTGGTATCCTAAATCTTTACGTAGCTCACTGGTGAAGAAAGTGCTCCACCAATGCTCACTAGATTTTAAACTTAGCATAGTATATAACTATGCCAAAACTAAAAAGTGATATTGTTGATAATGCATTCCATTCAATGTCTTCATTTGGTTCAATGGTGATTTGAACATTTATTTTTATTTTTTAGTTGCTAAAGATGTCAACATTTTTTTTGATGAGTTAGAAGGTGTGAACAGCCCTTCCAAAGATGATGACTCCCTGCTTCACCACGGTAACCTGACCAGTACTTCTGATGATGCCAGCAGGTTGGAAGTTGTAGGAGAGGTAAGAACACACAGAATTATTATTATAATTATTCGTGCCCATTATATAAATGGAATAAATGTATTTTGATTTAAAATCTCATTCTCACCAAGTCAACTTCTGTCTGACCTTTCCCACAGGGGCTGGTTTTCCCTTCCAAGATTATAACACTGAAATATAAAATACCTCAAGTTAAAAGATTTTATTGATTTCATGCACCCCCAGTAAAAAGTCTATACAGACCTTTGTCATCTACTTGTTTTCTGAACAAATCTGAAGCTTCACTGCTTCTGAAAATAATGGAAAAGTTTTCCCTGTATTAATCCTTTGGAGGGAAGGACAGAGGAGGAGAATTTACCATAAATTTCTCATAAGCAGCACTGAATGTCAGGTATGTGACACATTCCAATAAAGAACACGTGACCTAATGGTGCATAATACTGGTTTGGAGAACATGCCAGGGAGTAATCATTCATCATCTTGTCCCTTTTAAATTATCCCTTAAAGCAGGTAAAGCATCACGAACCCATGTTGAAAACCTGGGCCCGAATTCATTTTTGTGTCTTAAACTATGTCCTGTGAAAGGAACATGACGCATTTTAACTTCACCGTCAACTGCCCTAGCATGCATGAATGTTAAAGCTGTCTCCTCAGGGAGCAAAGATGCTAGGAACTTGTCTTCTTTCCCCCACCTCAGGAATGTAGCTGCATCCAGACTACACACTGAAGTGGTCTGATGTAACCTGCAAGCTATGCCTGAGGATTTTTTGGCAGAGGGCTGACTGGCACAGATCTGAACTGGCAGGGACCACACTAACAATTAAAAAGCACGGAAAACCAGAGGATTTTACTGAAGCCCCTGCCCTGCCCCTGCTTTGTTTATTAGTTTAGATAAAGTTTAGAAGACAGAATTATGGATTATGTCATTTTCAGGAGCTAGAGGGTTTCGTGGGGCAAGTTCTTTCGCGAAACACTGCTGAGGAGAGAGTCAGAGATCTTCTTTGTGCTAGAAATTCAGCCCATAGAGATCTGCACTCCTGAAATGTTTAGACAGATAATTAAAGCACAAAATTCAGGGCACCCAGAGAGATATGTTTGACCTTGCTCACAATTTCATTTTCCCCTTATTGCTCACTCTTCCTTAGCTTCCCATACAATTTACAAAGGTCCCTCTTTCTCTCTTTGCACTACAGTAGGTAAATCTGACATGATATTCCTGTGTTACATTTTGGGATCATGTATCACATGGTCTTTAACAAAAGGATACAGATGAAAGGCATGTGATCTTTGCAAGTTAACGAGGAAGAACGAACAGAAAATGATTTAGAACAGAGGATGATACAGAGCAACACATTCTGCTATTAATTTAACAATACTAAAAAAACCCCACACTACTTTTTTTTTCCTCTTTGATGTATTCTTTGTTGTCTGAGGAATATTTTCCTAGTTGAACAGATTATTTTAATTTTTTTTGCATAACCATAACTGAGGAAAATAGCAATGTAGGTCATGTATATGTATAAGAGGGGAAAAGGACAGAGAACTGAGTCTTAATGGGAGCTGAGGGATGCTGTAGCCTACAAAAATACATTTCAAAGTACTTGGCCCCTGCTTAATTCCAGAAGTAAAAGATACTCTGTTTAGATGTTGTACATTTTATATTGATACATATTGGAGCAGAACTATACTGTGGTGGGTTGAACTCTGAAGATTCAAGCTTCTTAGTCTTTCAGTTTAGCAGCTAAGAGAGCCTTTAGATCCCCGTTATTCCATCGGGACAGAGCATCTGGCACCAGTGAAAGTCTCTCTGAATGTATTGATGTTTGTTTGGTTCAGTTTTGAAGCTAACACTGGAGCAAAATATTATAGTAAGACTTCTGACTGAATTTGTTAAAATGAGTTTACAATCAAAAAATTTACAAGGACAAACCAAAAGTTTCTTACCACTGTTGTTTAGCTGACAAGTTGGAATACCGTTTGCTTCGACTGTTAGTTGCTCATGTTCAACCAGCAGTTCTGATGAAAACTTTATGGATGGATATTTATCAACAGTTTCTTAACTGATGCAGAGATAGACTGGGATTCAGCTTGTCTATTGGCTAGAGGTGTTGGGTTTTTTCCTTTATTTTAGGTTTCATTCAAACACAACTACAGTCTGAACAAATTGAAAATCACTTTTCCCTTTATGTTCATTGATCAAAATACTTTTTACGTATGCCAATATAACAATTAGGTATACACTATAATTTAAATCCAGGGACACATTATCACTAAAATATTGTATTAATTCCACTGAAGTTTCATTTTCTAACTGGAGTAGCAACACAAAGCAGATAAAAATTAAAGGAAAAATTCTTTAGGAGCTGTATTCTAGGTATGCCTTTCATGAAAGAGAATAATGGAGCTGGAACATAACTTTACTTTTACTTAAATGAGCTTATATGGTCCATTCTCTATAGTCCATCTAATGCATGCAGTTTTGAAATTAAAATTGTATGAGCCACTCCTACAGTCTTCACTTTAAACACCAAAATCTGTTCATATTTGGGGGCAGTGTTATTAAAATTGCACAGAATTGTCTTAATCTCTTTTATAAATTGGAACTTGAACTGAATATTACTGCAGCAAAAAAAAAGGTATTCATGTTGCAAAATAAAAATTCTGATGTTCTTTATAGCACTTATGATAGCTTGTGCAATTTCAGCAATTCCCTGTACCTGAAGGGGGCTTACGGGTAAACTGGAGAGGGACATTTTATAAGGGCGTATGGTGATAGGACGGGGGGTGATGGTCATTGGAACGGGTTGCCCAGAGAAGTTGTGGATGCCTCATCCCTGGACGTGTTTAAGACTAGGCTGGATGAGGCTCTGAGCAACCTGGTCTTAGTGGGAGGTGTCCCTGCACATGGCAGGGGGTTGGAACTAGATGATCTTTAAGGTTCCTTCCAACTCAAGCAGTTCTATGATTCATGTGTGTAGTTACCAGGTTACAAGTTAACTATATTTTTTTTTNATAATCCCGATAATAACCAGGTAACAAAATAATTAGGAATGAAGACAGAATCTAATCCATCATTAAATTGGTGAACATTAGAGTCCCTTCTGATTAATTTTTTTAAGATCTACAGGTAGAGTTTCATGTTTCCTTGATTTCTCTAACCGCACTTCTGTTTAAAAGTTCTATTTGAAGTCCCTGTAGCTGTCAGGGTTAGAAATCCTGTCATTTTGTATAGTGAAACATTTAGGTAAGCCCTTTAGCCTAGAACTCTCCTAGTATGTATGTGTATATGAGTCATATGTCTATGAATATTGATGGTTCCCAGTTCAAGGTTTGACAACGTGAAAGCTACTGCACTCCTTGGAAAAGAATTCATGATTATACAACTTTAGATACGCGTATTACAAATAAAGTTGCAAAGATAGCTGGAAATGCTAAGCTTCTTGGTAGAGCTTGGTCTTCCCCGTTCTTCCACTTTCCTTTGGCATTCTTTTTCAGATGAAGGAATGGAGATTTGACATACGTGATTAGGTCACTTTCCCACCCAGAACTGCTGTCAGACCTCATCCTAGATATATGTTTTTAATCAGTTTAGAAAAACTGAATTTTGAAGCCACAACACAGGGAAAGTAGATGCAATGTCTGGAGGAGGGTCAGCAAAGCTCAAGGTAGGACAAAAATCTCTTTCTAGAATAGTGTAAGCCAGGAATATTGTGGCCAATGCAAAAGCCCTGCAGCTGCTGTTTCCTGACACTGCTGGCCCAGCTCTGATTGTCTCCATAACACATTAGATCTTCAGATTTCTTGTAAGTCCAGACTCAGTCTATAAAGTTGCTTTACAGGCTATAACAGAAAGGATTCCTTCTCAGAGGCCATACTAGTCTAGTAGGATTTATGAGTTTGGATTTGACATAATGTATTCCTAAAAAGGAAAGGCCCTTCAAGTACAGATAAGGGTGTCCAAGCTGTCTTTATGAGCTAAAAATGATGGTACTGTAATTGGGAGTGTTTCACAAGTCCAAGAGAAACTACTTGTCTCAGGAAGTCATATTTATAAGGAAAGAAGTCCTACAAGTCAAATAACTCAGCTAAATCTCATAGATGTTCTTTAATATAAGGTTCTACATGTACTGATGTATCATGTAGGGCAAACCAATTTTCTTCACAGAGAGATTAAACATAGGAAGCATAAAGGGCAAATCTATTTTTCCTGTGCAGTCACTACTGAATGCTAAGAAATACACCTTCCTTGTGGTACTCTCTGGACAGGAATGTGCTAATATTTTAGTTCATATCAAAAGTGTACATTTGAAGTGAATCTCTCAGTTGCCCCTATGAGTGCTTTCTTTGCATTCCATAACAGCATTGGATTTTAAACCTGGATTCCCTCTGGATGTAAATAAATTGTGAGATGAAATCTAGTGAGTCTCCTGGACCAGACTAGAGTAAGCCCTCAAGCCTACATAGTGTGGACAGCAGATCCTCCACACAGCTGTTCTTTTTTAGCTCTACAGATCTTTTCCTATTGCACTGCTTTAGTTGCTAAAATATACTTAGTGACTCTTGGACCTACACAACAGGAAGGATGACTCATCAGGAGGCTTAGAAATCAGAGCAGGACCACCAAGCTGACCCACTCCCTCTAAATCTCCTACCATACCCTTCCTTTATTTAAATCACCTTAAATACCCTTTTGGGTTTTCTTATGTCTTCTGAATTTAGATTTTTCTATGGAAAAAAAAATAAACTGTGTGTCCTGAGCTGTTTTAATATTTAATGCTCTGTGAAAAATACTTCCGATATCTTGATAATATAATTTGTCAACATGATATGCAGTATAGATATAAATGGTTTGCTACTGTTATTTCCATAGGGCTTAAATCTTTTTCTCTTGCCTTCTTTCTCAGTTCAAAGAATTGTTCCACTATATCAAGTCTGCATTAAGCTGTGTCAGGAGTCAGGCACTGTAATAACAGAATCTTAGAAAAAGTCCCCTTTCTACCCTCAGTAAACTGAATGTACCAAGGGCATGGGACATTTGAGATGCTTCCATTGTTTTTCTCCCATTTAATCAAAATGCTTGCTGAGAATCGAGAAGATAGCTTACACTAAACTCTTTGAATGGGAATATTGGTTGGGGCAAGGGGGTGCAGTTCTGTAAAAATCATTTGTCTTGCTATTATGTTCACTTTTTGTGATTTAAATTCAGAAGAAGTTCTCCTATAGAGGAAGTATTTTTGAAAATTTCCTACTTTTTCCAGATATGAAAGGCAAAGTATTCTTTTTTTTTTTTTGTCAGAGATTTGTTTTTTTATAAGGCATGGCTATTTCTGACAGGAATAGTTGAACAAATTCTGTAAAAACAGAAATTGGTCTAACCCTCCCTTCAGCTTGGAGCTGAACTGAGCTGGAGGTCCCTGAAGGTCCCTGCCCATTATACTTGCACTGAGGGAGTGCTGTTTGTTCCCATGCATCATTCACAGCATACATTTTTTGTACGAAACACTCCAACCCACAAATGTTCACACAGTTTCAACTTGTCTGAAAGTGAAAGCTTAACCCCTGGGCAGAACTTGTATTATATGGAAGTAGTGTTAAATTGTGAGGAGGATCTTTAGAGAGTTTCTTCTCATGAGTTTCTGGAAAAATAAAGACCAGAAATTTGGTCTTTTAGATCTCAGGAGAGGGACATGCTTAACTCTTCATTAACAGTGAAATGAAGTTGTTTTCTGTCAGAACAAACATTTGAACACAAAAATTCTTTGCAAGAAATAGCCAAGAAATGGTATTTATTACATTTACATTTACATACTTTTAGACCAAACACCAGGAATTATTTTCAATTAAATCCAATGGGTTTCTTCAGGTGTTCATTAAGCAATGAATATTCGGTAGTTAGTCTGATGAGGTATGGTGAGGTAAGTATAGGGCCTTTATATTGTTGCCTGTGTCCTGTCAGACAGAGGTACTAGAGTCATCACAAAGCAATGAGAATCTCTATGCCTGGTTTCAGTGTTTCTTACTACAGTAAATGCTCATGTCATTGTTTATTCTTCTTATGTGTACGAAGATGTTCTACCATACTAAGTTCTTAATTTTAAATTTATTCTTCAATAACACTATTCTTTCTTGTATGTGTAAGAAGTTACTCCTAATTTTATGAAGGGTGGTGAGGGAGGAAGGTTGGCTTGTGTTCTCTGTTCTCTCCTATCCCATGTCTCTGTGACCAAACATCTGCCGAAGAAGGCTTCCTGGTTTTGAAGCGGAGAATTCTGTATTCCTTTCAGATAGTCTCAGAGGCACTGTATGTAAAGCACCTAAAAACTCCAACAGCTTGTTCTGATTCTTCGTCTTCCTTGTTGAGTATTATCAAAAACTGATGATACAAACTGCAACACAGCAATTACCAAGGCAGATCAGCATTACTGAAATGTCTGACTTTCTCTTTACAGGAAATACCTGATAAGAACAAAACCAGTGGACTATATTTTAGAGATGGGAAATGTCGAATTGACTACATCCTGGTATATAGAAAATCTAATCCACAGGCAGAAAAGAGGGAAGTATTTGAGAGAAATATCAGAGCAGAAGGACTTCAAATGGAAAAAGAGGTAAGAAAGCTTCCTTGAAAAAAACCTTTCATCATTAAGTACTGTATAGAATCTGAGGGTATGAGGTTTGTTTACTCTCAAAACCCTTTGTTGTAGCAGCAGATAAATGTGTTTAAGCATGCCTAAATATAGGCTATTTATTGCCAGAGCAGTGGGAAAACATAGCCTAAAGGAAAATCAGGCATATGGAGTGAAAACCAAAGCAGGCCATTACAATCATCTTTTTCAACTTTGTGCACAAGTAGGCCACAGAATTTCATCCACTGTGCTGTGCAATCGAGAAAACAAGTGCTGGGTTTGGATAGCCTAAATTCTGCTGAGTGCAATACACATTTCTGCACCTACATTTCCTTTTAACTACCTGCTCCATTCTGCTGATGCTCTTGGTATTCTTTCCACAGACCTTACTAAACCCTTGCCTTCTTTTTCCTGTCAGTTTAGGCATAAGGACTCAAGTGGTATTTTGGTAATTTGAAAACAGTCTAAAGTCTCTTCTTCTATCTTAATCCTAAACATTGAAGTAATTGGACAGTACATATGAATCATTTGTATCAATTTTATTTCCAACACAATGTGCTTAACTAGTATCTTTTCTGGTCAAGGGTGTAAAACTGAATATAAAGTTTCTGAAAATATATTGCTGTGATAGGAGCAAGCAGGAGCAAGGCTTAAGGAGGCCATGTCTCTTTTACCTAGGCTATGCTGTTTCTTAAACTTTCATAAGAGTGCCTAAAAAAAGACTTAAGTCTCACTTCTGGGTACAACAGATGTCGCTGATTATTTAGCTTTTCTTATGCTTGATCATGCTAATATGCATTGTCGTGCTGCCACTGATAGAAACGGTAGAGGAATGTTCAGCTAACATGCTTTGGTCGATTATATAGGTGCTGTCATTTATGTCTCTTTCTTTCACTAAATTCCTGCTGTGTGTGTAGATACTCTGACTGTGTACTTGAAAGGCACACTTCTTTGGAGAACACTAGGGAGGAAACGTGAAAGCTGTTTCACTCCAGAATAATGACAATTTTTCCTTTCTTTAAATGAATGTTGGTGGATATGACTGTGTAAGAGCATATCACTGGTTGCACCAACCAGACACTACAAGCTGTTGCTTCAAATAACCTGGAAGTTAGCATCTTCAATGCTGAAGTAGTTGATGGATATTTTTGATGGCAGCTATTTTTCATCTATTACATGTTTCCTGTAAAACACACCACTGTTTGTAGGAGTTGTAACCCAACATCCAAGAACACAGGTAGCTGTTCAGCTTCACATGCTAGAATTGCGCCCTGCTTCCCCTGGGAGAGATACTGCAGAAGTCTCTGAAAGTTTGGACATTGTAGAAAATGAACGTAGAATAAATCCTCCCTATTGATACATCTGCCCAATGGTTTTGAACCAATCATTTCCTACTTTGTGATTTTTACAGATTTATTACTGTGCTAAGATCAGCACTGAAAGCTATAAAATCACTTTATCTGAAATATTACAAAACTTATTGCAATATTCTGTACAGAAAACTTTTTCAAATTGACGATTTAAGTGCTTACTATGGAGTTTTCTTATGACTTTCAAGCCCATTTATTTGGTCTTTGTTGCCTGGGATGAATGAATGTTCTGCCTGTTTGATTATTCATTTCAGTTTCTGTTATGCTACTGGCATGCAGTTTCATTTCTTATTAATCTCATTTGGCCGTGATGTAACTTCTTGCTGGCATCAGTAATTGTAGTCAGTAATTTTCTAAATTCAGAATGATCAAAATGAGGTTATGTTACATGACTTAGGATAATGGGTTTAAAATCTAGGGTAGCAATCCTTTTTAACATGTGACTGACCTAAAATTAAACCCTTGCATGTATGTTTTATGATTATGTTAGTTCCCAAATTGAATTATAATCCTAAAGGAATAAGTACATTCTTGGTACTCTTCCTCCCACTCTCTGCAAAGTAACAACTCTGCTGCATAACTCTTAATTTTAAACTAAGCAATACAATTGNGGTTCCTTCCAACTCAAGCAGTTCTATGATTCATGTGTGTAGTTACCAGGTTACAAGTTAACTATATTTTTTTTTTTCCATGAAATCCTTGTCTTCTTCATTGATCTGGATGAATATGGAAAGAGAACATTTAACTTTCCAGAGAAAATTGCAAATCTGTTACTTCCTAACTTTTGAGCGCTTGAATTTGCAGCCTACATAATTTCATTTTTAGAAAAGTTCTATGCCATTAGATGTATTATGATGTCAAGAAGAATATACCAACCAGTGAAGATATATGGAAAAATGAAAATGTAGCTTCCACAAAACTGTAATCTAAATCAGCAAAAAGATATTTAGAAAAGAAAAAACAGCACACAAAGAAAATACACTTTTTCTTGGTTGGAACTGTGTGTTAAGAAATGGGTCATTCTGGGTTTCTCTTTTTCTCCATAAATTCATAAATTATCACTGTTAGTAGTGCAGGTATTAATGCCCTCCACTAATGCTGAAGTCACATATAGGGGACTTTAATTTCAAGTAGCTACAAACAACAGGAAAAGACAATCTCTTTAAAATTCAAAGGTCCAATCTTCATTGAGCATCCGTGCTGATAATATGATATATATATATATATATATATATATATAATATAATCCCGATAATAACCAGGTAACAAAATAATTAGGAATGAAGACAGAATCTAATCCATCATTANCACCACCTCTCTGGGCAACCTATTCCAGTGGCTCACCACCCTCATGACGAAGAATTTTTTCCTGATGTCCAATCTGAATCGACCCATCTCTAGTTTCAATCCATTCCCTCTAGTCCTAGAATTACCCAACGTCCTAAAAAGTCCCTCACCAGATTTCTTGTAGGCCCCCTTAAGATACTGGAAGGCCACAATAAGGTCTCCTCGGAGACTTCTTTTCTCCAGACTGAACAACCCCAGCTCTCTCAGTCTGTTTTCATAGGACAGGTGCTCCAGCCCTCTGATCATCCTCGTGGCCCTTCTCTGGACACGTTCCAGCATGTCCACATCTTTCTTAATGACTAGATTATTCTTATTTCTCCTTTTGGTGAGACTGTTCTGCGCTTCAGTTCTGGAAGATTTTAACCAAAGGCAGGTCTGTTTTCTGGTTGCTCATGTATAACTTGTTTCACTGCAACTGCTGGACCAAAAGAATCTTTTTACCTTCCATGAATTTTGTACAGTTGTTCTCCTTTGACTATTGGCTGTTTATATAATGACATTTGATTGTGTTAGTCCCATCTTTTTAATGTGAAATTAGTGGCAGAGGGGAAAACTTAGCTGTTCACACTGCAGTTTCAAGACCATATTCCTCCGTAACACTGCAGAGAGAGAAAAATGCACTGCAGTGACTTGCTGATAAGCATCGCACAGTAAAATACTAAGGAAGCGGTGAGTGCAGGGAGTAAAGTGTTCACTTAACATGAACTGAGTGAATCTGAAATGAATTCATAAATATTGAGAGAACTTCAGGCACAATGTCAAGATCATGTAGCTGAGAAAGTCTGAACACGTATATGTTTCTGACTCTAAGAAAAGGTGATAACAATTTTGCAGATATTCCCCAACGAATTCACACTCACATTCTTCAGCTATATTACACCACTCTCCCAAGGAAGTTCTTCCAGATTTGGTGTTCTATATATCCAGTACTAAACGAGAGGATCTTAGACCAAGGAGCACATCACTGAATTAGTGAAGATATGGAAAACAGAGCTCTAAGAGTGAAAGTTAATTGAGTGGATCAGCATAAATCATTTTTCGCCCCTTCTCCCTGCTTTTCAGTGTATATTGAGTCTGGATAGGATGACTGTGTTGTCCCAGTCCAACATGAATCACATCCAACACGTGATCGTATGCATAGAAGCTTTAGCTAAGTTAATCAAAAATATAGGTCACTCCAGGAAAAGAGACTCTATTTTCTTTTTAGCTAGATATAAAATTTCCTATATTGATTTATCTTTTCTTTACAATGTCTCATAAGTGAGGTAAATAATTGTGGTATCCTGGCTCTGGGATTCTTGATGACCCTACTGTTTTAATTTTTCAATACTCTTTGAAACAGACTTGTGTATTGGGTAAAATGGAGAGGGCAGTTTCTAAATGGAGCAAGTTCTTATCAGACATGATACCAATAGCATTGCTGAGTTGTAGGCACTGGTATCTTCTGTAAATATTACATGAGACTCATATCTTTCAGAGCTGACAGGCAAATGGTTAACAGGAGACAGAGTACTGCTGTCCATATTCTGAGGATACATTTTACATTTAACCAAATGCAAGATAAATCTGAGACTAAGATCACAGCACACTGATGCACAGAAAAAAATAACTTATGATCACGTTTATGTAAAGAGAAAATACAGATAGTGTCTGTCATTCCAAATGTGGTGTTCATCCCTCTAGGGCACAATGAAAACCTAGCGTTTTGCTGGAAAACCGATCTTTTCAAGAGAGAATGAAAAGTCAGAATTACATTGGGCCCATGGTATTTTTCACAAGAATAAAGATTTATACGTTCAACCTCTTGGCCAAAATCCAGCTAAATTCCCCTTATCTCAAATTATTCCTGCAGCTTCACTTAATTTAATTAATATATTTTAATCCCTGTCTTAAATGGCCAGGAAAAATAAGTTGCTGTAAACAGTAACTACGCTGTGCTGATAGATGGATGCAGTATTGCAGACATCTTTTAGTATGGTACTTTAAATTATCCTACACTAATAGAGCACACACAGAGGGAGCCACCATGAAGCAACTAACATTCATAACTTGTTCACTTACAACCTGTTTAAGCTGGGCTGTAATACAATGCAAATGCAGGATAGAGGTAAGATAATTCAAAGAAATCTATGATGGATAAACAAACACGAACCACCCTTGGATTTATAGTTCATAAAAGAGAAGAGAGGGATCATCTCAGAGAAAGTGATCATCTCAGATTTAAGTAAATAGTGCGTATCCAAAATGAACGTAGTGTTGGGTAGGATCTGGTCATCTAGCACTAGGAGTAGACTACATTTAGTTTGAACTTGATGTGTTTGGGTTGAGGTTCTTTTTTGCTTCCCATAATTACACTAAACTAATTCATACACTGTAGTTCTACTACTAAATGTACTTGATACATTTTGCTTAATGATTGTGTCCGAAGTTTTTAATTTGTCATTTGTAAGTTGATTTCATACAGTCTATTTGAAAAGATATTTAACATGCCAGTAGGAATTGATAGATAGAAATGTAGTAAAGGGGAACTAATCACATAAATAGTGAAAGTAGTATTCAGGCCTTCTGTAATATTAGCTTTGCATGTTTATGTATACTGATATTTCGGTATAAAAATAATGAACTGCTTTAAAGCAATAGCATTCATTAGTGCCTTAAAATGCAGGTCTCCTCACAGCTACTGGATGCAGAATATGTTTCAGGAATATGTATTCTACAAAAAGCATTTGGGCTTCTGCCCACACATTGATCTTTGCCATTTCTCAGATAAAAGAATATGTTAATGTAGTGTACTGGTCTAGCTTTCACGAACAATCCAAATTGTGTGGATTTGTGATTTCATGCATGATTAAAAATTTAAACATTGCCATCATAAGTGTCAATCTGTCACCAGGGCATCTCTAATTGCATTCACTCCCTGCCTCAAGCAGCAGTTGACATTTTTGGGGCAACATCTGGCAGCTGATATGCATCTGATGTATATAATAGGCAGTAGGAATATACAATAGGTGTTCTCTGGAGAAAACCCCAAAAGACAGGGAAGAAAAGCACTTCACTTTTGTTGTATGAACAAATATCTACTAGCAGATATAATCTGAGTCTAACATAACTTTCAGATTCACATTAACACAACTTTCAATCTGAGTTTGAAAGTTATGTTTAGATATCTTTTTTCAGTAGTTGATGCAATATAATGACAGGATATATTACTTCAAGAATTTTCAAGTTTGCAGGCAGATGTAGGTAGGTTCATGGTGAGGTAAGAGGAGTTCTACGAAGCAGTTTCTCAGTGTGGTTGTAACTTCGTGCTAATGGGACAAAACTTCAGAGGCTAGAAATGTGTGTTCAGTAAGAAAGAGATTTATATTTAGCACCAACTTGAAGTCTGGTTTAAAATGATGAATGTTGAGAGAAATTACAGATGACAGAAAGAGCACACTGTATAGTATCTCCGTGACTCTTGGCTCATCCCTGAGTGTAAAACCAAAATAGACTTATGACCATGTCAAAGTGAGGTAAAAGTTAGAAATAAAGGATGAATGTGAAAAAAACAAGAACTTCAAAGACTGAAACTTTAAGTATAGTTGTGGTCAGAAAGTGAATGATTTTGTAAAAGAGATGAAAATCAACAGCTATTGCTCCTGAGCATAGTCATATGTTAAAATCTTTCTTTCTGGCAAAAAAATGACATCTACTACTTGTTGTTGTTGTTGTTGTTGTTAACACTGCAGAGCCAAAACAGTTATGTGAGACTGATCTGCTTTTTTCTGGTTTGTGCGTCATCACTGCAATTGTTCATGAGACTCCTGTTATATAAACATTATTGCTGATTGTGATTCATAGGCAGAAAAGAATTAAGCTGACTTCCAGTCCCCAAGTGGCATTTGCAGATCTGAGTGAGGAAAGGTGTTTTATAAATTTAGCTTATGTAATTTGTTCCTCTGAGGAGCAGCGCACAATTAAAACTCAGAGCCTTTGGAGGTGACTCTGAGGGTTTTTTCAGTTATGACTTCAGTTTATTTAGCTATTAAAAGAATAGTAACTTGTTTGTAATTTATTGCTCTTATAGATGTTAATTTAATCAACTAGGCATACAGTTTATAAGAGAGTGCTCAGCCTCTGGCCCACTATTTGCAGCTTGCCAGGAGAGTTCATGTAGTGACCAGGAGCAAGCTGCAGCTGTGGAACTTTTTCATGGCTTTGGCATTCATTTCCTTTCCCTATCATGTATGTATCAAAAGCCCCCTATCCACTAGAGAAAATGGTGGCTAGGGAAAGCTTCCACAGCCAAAATGGCATCTGCGGTCCTCTCAGCTTTCTTTTACACTCAGAAAGGTACCTGTCCAACCAGGGTCAACCCACCACGGGTGTAGTTGATGTTAATTTACTGCTGTAACTAATATCAAGCATTCAGGAGCTTTCATGCAGTCTACTAAGTTGTTTCAGTCCCTCACTTTTCTGATCCTATTATTCAGTATGTAAATATCTACAGCTAATGAACTTACAGTACAAATTGTGCAGCCTGCAGAAGATGTGGTTTCACGAGCAGCATAATATCCCGTTATTAGCAGGTGCAGTTTGTTACTTGATGTTTAAGCACTGTGTCTGATTGCATCCACAAATCATGGATGTAGACATCAAAGTGACATAAACTATGCCTGCAACAAGGGAACCAGACTGAAATGCAAGCCCACCACACGCATTATAAGTGAAAGTGCTTCCAGCTATTCAAGCTAAAACATTGGGCTTTTCATTTCATCCAAATTCAGCCACAGTAATTTAAAACCAGACCGATCTTCCAAAGATTTATTGTTAGTTCATTATCTAATGCAAATAGCAAGTAAAGTCCCTTTGGAGTAGTGTTTTACAGAAAAAATGTGTCAGTATGAACAGAACAATGTCCTCTTCTAGAGAGTACTCTCTACCAAAAAGCGTCACTAAACTGTGGAGGAGTTTTCAAGTGCCTGGACTTTTGAAGGAAGATGTTTTAGGTTTCAGATGCTATGTTCATTGTACATTCAGATACTATGCACATTGCACAGTTGCAATCTAGAAGCTAAATTCGAGGATGTGCAGGGAAGTCTGGACAAATAGAATCTGAACTCAAATTTCAGTGTGCAGCATTTTAAAAATAACCTCTTTTGATTGTCTGAGGGAGCCCAGAAATAAATGTTTCCAAGTTGACAAATTCCAGACTTTAACAGGACTTTGTTAAGCTAGTATGTAAAGCTAGTAGATTAAGAAACTGTTGCTGAAATATTTATCTACACTTGAAAAAAATGCGGCTTTTTCCTGGAGTATGAAGGTAATATAAAAGAATACGTAGATAACTGAAAAGGGATAAAAAGGCCCCTGAGATACTTCTTTTCCTTCAAGAATGTTGAGTAGGATTTTTTTGTCACAGAATTTCCTGTCATCAGTCTTCACAGATCAGAATGTCAAAAACCTTTTGAAGGACACTAGGCATATGGAAAAAAAAGACAGGCAATAGAGTAAAAATAAAAACAAGAAAAAAAAGGCATCCAAAAATAACAACAAAAAAACTCCAACACCAAGCAAACAAAAAAAGAAGTTTACATAAGAGATGTCCCCTATGTCAAAAGTCACCTTTCCCTTTACAATAATCGGTCCTTAACTGCAGTTATTTTAGAGATGCTGTTTGCCTGCCAGTGGCATCAGGAACAAGCGTAATGCACAAGGCTACAACCATTTAATGCACAGCGAGAGTTTTCATTGCCTGAAGGTGTCACGACTGGTTTGCTGCAACTCTCCATGATAGCGATCGCTTAATGAGAAGACATCTAAAGCTATTTGTAGGGAACACAAAGACAGAGTATATAGAACCACGAGCAGTACATTTTACTTTCTTATTTTGTTGTGATGATTTTAGCATTGAACTTGTTTTGAAAACATGGCTTTGTATTTACAGCATTACACTTCTGAACAAATAGTAATCCTTTGAAATGGCTGCAGTGACATCTTGGTCTAGGGAACATTGGTATCTGCAGCATGAAGTGGTGTGGGGCTGCCCTTCCTGGAAGTAGTCCCAGGAAGGAAGCATGAATCTGGAGAAAACAATTCACTTTCTCACCTACTCTTATCATAAGGTCTTCAGGCCCTCTTGTCGTCCAATTACTTTCTTTGTTATACCAAGTTAGTTCAGTGATGCGGCAAGTGGAGTGCTGGTGCTGTGTGCCTTGGGTTAACTGCACTGTAATTCTGCTAAAAGCCTCATAAATAGAGCTAGTCAAATTACCTCAGTGCTCAGACTTTATTGAAAAAGATGTTTCAGTTTATGCCTCTCTGGGCCCGAATTAAATGCGGCATTATCCACTGCATATCTACGTATTTGTTTCTTGCTGTTTGAGAGGTAATGAAGTGATGTTGTAAATGAAGTTTAATAAAGCCTGACCTGAGGGAAAAATGCTCCTGAGATAGCTGCATCGACTTGAAGCTCTGTCAGCCTATTAATTATATCGCCCTGTTTAAAGTCTTTTCTGTTTTGTAAAACTCTCTTCAGAGGACAAATATCTTTCGTATTCTTAAATGAAAGCTTTCAAAAGAATCTCTAAAAGTGTCTTTTAGATAAAATAGTGTCAATTCCTTTTCTTTCCTCTTGGAGGTCTTTGTGGTGCTGTACTTGCTACTTTTCTTAGATACGTCTTGTTCGTTCTGTTAATATACTCAAATAGACCTTTCCA
Organism: Baryphthengus martii; assembly: GCA_013396935.1. Taxonomy (NCBI): domain Eukaryota; kingdom Metazoa; phylum Chordata; class Aves; order Coraciiformes; family Momotidae; genus Baryphthengus; species Baryphthengus martii. Next base: position 27,624 of record VWZK01007878.1, on the reverse strand, counting down.
TTTATATCAAATAAGATTGACTCCCCTTTCTGAAGCCTCCACTATCAAGTAATAATATAATAACTTTGTGCTTACTTTTTTTAACAACCATCTTATATACCTTTTTAAAATCCAAAACTTCACATAAAGAAGAAAACCTCCACAGTGACAAATGTAGATAGAAGAAGAACAAAATGAAGACATGTAGATCTGGAAACCATGCTTTCTCTTGTAATATGCAAAACACACTTTATTTTTCACGGCTGGTAGATTTGAAGACATTTTCTCTTCATTTCCATTGTGGTTTTTTGACCATCTGCTTTCAGATTAGCTTATAAATGTCTTGTTTTGGAAAGCTGTATCTTTCTATGTCTATTATAATGTATCTACCATCAAGTTTACACAGTTTCTTTATGTAGAAATCTAAGGGTTTGAATTTAGGTATTAGGTTCTAAAATTAGACTGATTGAAAAATTATCTCCCATAATTATTTGTTTACAATCCATCCATCTAATTTTAGTGCATTCTTGTCACATTTTTAGTTCAATTGTCTTAGTTTCAGAAGCAGAAATTATTTTTGAAAGAAGTGCATGATGAAGCTTATTTACTTGACTGGCCGTTACTAAATCCCATTGAATATATTTTCCTAAACTTCTAACATTCTTCTCTTTT
>VWZK01007878.1:0-26928 GCA_013396935.1 Baryphthengus martii | reverse complement strand
TCCTTTTTCCTTTTTCCTTTTTCCTTTTTCCTTTTTCCTTTTTCCTTTTTCCTTTTTCCTTTTTCCTTTTTCCTTTTTCCCTTTCCCTTTCCCTTTCCCTTTTCCTTTCCCTTTCCCTTTTCCTTTTTTTTGTGATGAAGATTTCATAAAGTCTTTTTCATGAATCTACTAAAACATCTTTTATTAAGGTCATTCCCTTTAAAATGTCTGCGAGATGCTTATTCTCATGAAAGCACTAATTGTGCAAATCTGATTTACTCAATTACCAAACATCAATAAAAATAAAGTTCTGTAGTGTAATTTTTCACTTCTTTAAAATAGAAACTATAAAGAAGTTACCTTATTTTAGGAGAAAGCCATTCAGACATGTTTACATGAATCTTTTTCTGACTTGTTTGTAATGTAGATATATAAAATAATTTTGGACATAGACTTCAGTTTGATGGTCTGAAGAGGATGTAGAATCTTTGTAGTTATTCTTCATGAGTATACAGATTAGGTCTGAAAGCCCCTTCACCAAGTAACACCAAACATGCTCCAGTTCGAGATCCTTCACATTATATTGACTAGGGAGTGAAAAGCAAAAGCACGATTGTTGTTGTTGTTGTTGTAATCCAGTTTGTTAAAAATGAATGTGTAAAGTTTCCATGGAGACTGGAAGAACCACATGAAAGATACTTTATTTGTTCGTAATAGAGTTCTTGTCAACTGGCTTAAAGCTAAAAGGGTCTCTCTATAAAAGTATTTCTTAAGACCATTTTTTTTCGCCAGGTCCATTTCTTTGGAATTTTTCTCCTTGCAGTATTGCAGATTGACTAGGTAGGTAGAGAAATTACCCTCTCAACTTTGTTGGCAAATCAGCAAACACTTTTGCCTAGTCCAAAGGACTGACTAGCGTAGTTTGGGTTGGAAAAGACCTCAGGAGGTCTATGATACAACCTCCTGCTCAGAACAGGGTCAGCTATGAGATCAAGACTATGTTGCACAGGACTCCCATGCGCCTTTTTCCAGGTGGATGTACCTATTAATTTTTTACGTTCGCTTGCGTTTTTGTTTTTGTTTTTTTTAATCTTTCCATTCCATAAAGGACTTTTTATATTCATCGTAAATGAAAGACATACATTACACTCAGTTTTCTTACGGGTTAGCCTAACCTTCAGTAATTCCAGTAACTCAGAGTTTTACTGCAGTGCTCTTTCTATGCTCTTCTCCACTCAAAAACTTGTCTTTCCATACCTAGACATCTGTGCCTTTCTGTGCCTTATAAATTAATAACCTGATCTGTGACCTCATTTTCTGCAGAATGTGGAGAAGCTCAGGCTTCCTACCATCATAGGAATTCTGGCAGAAAGACATGTCTGAAGGTCATCTTTCTGAAGCAGAACTAACACCGATGCTAGGTCAGGATGGCCATGGCTTTTTTTCTTCTCTATCTGTAGTTCAGTGCAGACTACAGACTGGTCCTTCATCTTCAGAGTTCTTGAGTTTGTACTGTGAGTGCTATTGTTGTGGGAAACTGTGACTTTCTGAGACAAGACTGGATTTAACCAATGTCCTGAAGTACCAGTTTGAGTGGATGGAAGCTATGTTATGTAGAACATCACAGGTAAACAGTCTTGTGCAAGTTTATGGATTTTATCTTTAGAAATTCACAGAAGAGGAGAATTCAATTAATAAAATACAGAAAGAACTGACCAAAATCTAGAGGCCTTTTAAAGTACAAAGGACACTAGTGGGAGGCTTTATATTTACAGATCTGTATTTCCGTGTATGTTCTCTATGGGGAAAATGGATGATAGCCAAGGCCTTGTAAAATGTTCTGAATCACTTTCTGTCTCTGTGATGTGTCTCAGACAGCTACGTGATGAACTACAGCCCTCCCTACAAAGGTGCAGTTATAAGAAGTAATGTGTCTACACTACTGCAGAATTTGGGGTGGGTGGTGAGAAAGCTTACAAGAGTCCAAGGAAAACAGGGTGATTGCACCTCAGAGTACCAAGAGAGAAAAGAACCACCTTATTGACTGTAGCTTTTTGCAATGTATCTGGCAGGGGAAGAGCAAGACCTTCTGGGTAGCAGTTCATCTCAATCTGAGGAAAACAGAACTAGTGAATTGTACCCTGAAGGTACTTTTTTCTTCTCCATTGCAGACATCTAAACACAGTTGCCCTGAATCACACCTGTGATGTCTGTCTTCAGGCAGATTCTCAGGATCAGTGGTCTTAGAGCCATGATAATGCCAGTATTTTAATACAAATATAGCAGTCTATCAATGTCCATCGGGGGAAGCTAGATATACGACACACCCCAAATCTATAAACTACTAAAGATAAGAGTTTTTGTATGTCCTGTGCCCAAGTGATATCTACTGACTTACACAGGTAGATCTGTAGATTGCCGGATCAACCTCAGTAGTGGTGGAGTGTGAAGCAAACAGCTAATAGAATTGTGTGACAATTTTTAAGTTCAATTTCAACCCCCCCAAGCTATTGAATAGATTAATGCTTCTGCAGATTTTTCCATTATTTGATGTCTGCTATTCTTTGCTGTTTTGACCATGAATTGATGGGTTCTCACCGTGCCAATTTGTATTTCCATCTTGGCCTATTTTTGTCCAAGTTGTGAAATGAAACAGAATTCCTATATCTTACTAATGCATTGTTCCAGCCAAAAGGCACAATGTAAAAATTATGAGGAAGGTGAGTAAAACTGGAGTTTTGGGGAAAGAGGGGGAGAAGGGTGATGGGAAGTATAATGGTCAAAAGTATTAAGAGGAAGCTAGTATCAAGATGTGTAGGCATATCCACATTAAATCATGACAGACAAGCGAGAAAAGACCCCTTCTCACTGTATAACTCCCCCTATAAAAATCTGAGTGTTAAATCTCTTAGAAATACAATGCAAGTCCTTAACATATTCAAACAAATCTTTTGTATTTATGGAGGATGACTTAACAGAAGGCATGGAAGGAAAAACGCAAGGAATTAATAGCCATTAATATAGATTAGACTAGGAAAACAGTTTTAGCTGAGGAAAGAGGGAAACATTTTGAAAATGTGAAAACATTTCATTTAAACAGATTAAAAACTAAATACCTGATATTAAAATATCATGCTAATTGATAACAAAGCCTTAGCTTTACAAAAGAGAAAACAAGGAGGGAAAAAAGAGAAGATAAAATGTTTAGAAGTGATTATATAATCCAGTAATACATCAAAACATGCTAAATTTTTGTGGACGATATTTAAGATTAAATGAAATGAATGTTTTTCATGTGTTTATACACTTTTAGAAATCTTATTCAATTTACTTAATTTTCATAAAGTTAATTCAGTTTGGTGTTGAAATAAAGTGCATTTCTCTCTCAAATGGCATCACATCTGATCACTGAAATGTTCATATAGGGCTAACTATGCCCAGCTAACAAAAATTTTTATTTGCTGATTCTGTTCTTAATTTATTACATAGACTACCTGTAAGGCGTCAAGGATATTTTCCACCATATACTGTGAAACTTAGAAGAAGGACTCATTTCCTAAACTCGTTACTAGATTCCTGATGCAGAAATGAGCTGACTACAGCCTTTGCAGTCAAGTTCACTTCACAAGAATTTAGTTCCTGTGACTACAGCAAAGCAACATTAGATTATCAGGCTGGGACACAGTTCCAGGCCCACATTTCAGTTCAGATCTCATCAGGATATACATGGAACTGAATGGATTACTTGCACTTACATTTCTGATCCCATGTTCAGAGATAACCACAGTCAGATCCTAAAAATTTGTGGTGTGACCATGAATATGTTTCAGGTCTTCTTGCATACCTAGAATTTTTATTTTCTGGAAAGTGCCTATATGCCTTTCTAAATGCCTGACAGGCATTCTCTCTACCTCCATCAGTAAAGCCTTGGAGCACTGTCAACAAACTTTTATCAATATCCAAAAGCACTGACCTGTTTCGTTGTATTATTCTTTTGTATCTAATGTCTTGTAAATTGATTTTTTTTCTAAGTTAGAGAAGATATGTTTCTAATGCCTATAACCACTTAATTTTGGTTGTGAAATCTGTATAACCTGAAGATCTCAGAAATTCATTTTAAGTAAAATAATATATTGCACAGGAAGTGCTGCATACAAATACTTTTAAAAATATTCTAAAATTATCTTTAAAGGAAAGTAAATGGGTTTGGAGAAACTTATGCTTTAAATACCTTTTTTTGGCAGAGTTATCTTTAATTTTTATCAAATAGCTCTTTATTTCTGATTCATTTTAGTATGGCAAAAGCAACATAGGAGGGGAAATGATGATGGATTTAGTTTTTTTTAAAAGTCAGGAACTATCTCTTCATTGGTGCCTTATTGCCAGAGATTATTACAGTAACGTGCACACAGGAGCATGGTACAGGACTTCTCCTTTTATTCCAGAGTAGACATTCTCAGGTCCCCATGTGATACTTACAGCCCTACATTCCAACTCCTAGAGATCCTAGGCTGGTGTTAGATGGGATCTATTGACCCATGTTAGTTGCATTTGTTGCCTTTGAGGTGGTGTTATGTCTTGGTCTTTGCTTATTCACCTGAAGCTAGTATGAACACCAAATAAAAAGTTTAATGTGCAAACAAGTTGTATTTTAGCAAAAGATTAGGTGCCAAAACTAAAGAAGAAAATACGTCAACTAACTCTTAGCTCATACTTAGTGCTCTCCCTGATTGAGCCACTGTTTCAACCATTCTGGGGGAACTAAGGAAGTCATGTCTGTCTTGCTTCTCCTGGACTCACTTGATCTGTGAAGCATTTTGAGATTGGTTCTTAATCCAGGGCACCCATCTCATTCAACAGTACTTTATTTAAAAAAAAAAATGTTCTAATACTCATTGGACCCAAACAGTTTTGTTTTTAAGCAAATTACTTTCAGCAAAATTATTGAATTATGAGCTATAGAGCCCTTGATGTATGAGCCATATTGATTTTAAGGCAGTTTCCTTAGTGAAAGTGATTTTGGAGAATTCTTTGCCAGTATATGTGATACTTGTGGTCTTTGTTTCACAACATCGTAGGAACCTCAAGTTTTAACATTCTTCAGCAAAGTTTTAAAATTAGTACCATCACTTTGCGACATACGCAACCAGATCAAAACTGATGTTACCTCATGTGGTAGTGATGTTGGCCTTCAAGCAAAAGAAGACTTGCTTGTTTTCTGTAATTCCTCTCATTAAATTTTCGTGTAAGAGCTCTGAACTAGGAGGGCGAATCATCTTTATCCTCTATCACGTTTATCTGTACCATTAAAGTACTGAGCTTCATCTGGTGCTGCTTTGCTCTTGTGTGTCATACAGAAGGTGTTTTCGTCCAGCACCTTATGCCAGTAGGCACATTGGGAACAGCAATAATTCATCCATAATGAAGCTCATGTTTAGGTGTCTGCCTCGTCAGTACATTGTGCCACGTCTGGACATTGCTTTATGACAACAAATTAGAACAGCGCAAAGCAAAATCATAATTCACCCTTGTCATACATTGACCTTGTTTCATTTAAAGCCCATCTAGAAAATGAAGGGTTTTCTAGAGACACACAAAGGATGCACTATTCTCCCTTCCTAGTTCAGTGATATGACTATTTCAATTTCATTTTGTCTCCAGTTAAGTTCTAATTACATTACCTCTACTTTAGAAACTTTTTTTCCTTTTTTTCTGATGTGTGTTTTTTTAATATCAGATGATCTAGTTATATACAGAATTCAAATTACTTTGAGTTTAGCTGAGCAGAGACAGATGAAAAATCATGTAGACCATCAATTATTAGGAATTTCCTCTCTGTACTGGATCATAACATTTCTTTTCATGTTCAGCCTGGAACTGTGACTTGGTGAAACCAGCACAGTAAGATGTCTTTGCTTTTATTGCTTGTTGTTTTGCATATTTAAATTTTTGTATGAAGTCTTTCTGAGCATGGTCTGGGATTTAGAATAAGGTAAATCTACCTAATTGTATCAATTTGAATCGTGAGCTGAACAGTGGTAATCACGTCTGTTCCTACCATCACATTTTTCTTGGAAAGCACTTCCTTTTCATATAGTAATGGTGTCATATCTGAAGAGATGGCTGCTCTACCATATTCTTTGGAAGATTTATAGGAGAGCTTCTCTTGTAAAATTGTCATTTATATCCTTTCAATGCATCAGATCACTTGAATACCTTCAGTAAGACTACAGAGAGCGGTTGCTCAGAAATTCACTATGGCCATCTTATTAAAGGAATATAACAATTATTTATATAACGAGGAAGAGGAAAGGGAAAACAGCTCACTTCTGCCTCTGCCTTCAACTGAACCAGGCAGAAGAGTTTTGCAGCACTGAGTTGAACAATGTGTAATGAATTATCAGAAGACGGCTCCTCAAAGTCTTTCCAATTCTAATAATCCTAGCAGTAAGATAAATAAAGCACAGAAAACTGAGAGGAGAGTCAAGAGAGCAGGTATTTGAGTCATCCAAACTCTCAGAGTATACAGGGAACTATAAGCGGTAGAGTTGTGAGTGATCCACGTTCTTCACATTTATCTTTCCCCTCCATTTTGACTGGGTCTTGTGTTTTCTCTGGTGCCTTTCCTTTCCTGGAAAATGGGGACCTGTGTTAAGTCTGAGAAGGTGCTGTCGGAGTGGTCTTTTGTCTGTGACTTTCCTTTTCCTGCAGAGCAGAGCAAAATGTGCATCCTGCACAACCAGGTATGGTGCAGAGACACTCCCAGGTGTTGCCGAGTGAATTAGCTTGGGAATTGCAGGTATTATAGTCACATCAGCACGGGACAGCACCCAACCTAATCAGCTGCGCTAACATAAGCATGCCCTAACTCACCTTCTACAGCCAGGGTGACATCTCTGACTGTAATTCCTCATGTTGTTGATGTGTAGTCGGCTTGAAGACTTTCAGGGCTCCATCATACCATGTGGACTGAACTAAAACCTTTCTCCTGATGGTGTCATTTGGAGTAGGATATTCCTTAGCTGTGGGCTTGTGAGTTCGCTAACATCTGTCTTTAGAAGGAGTATTGCATTACACTGTCAGATACAGATGTATACCGACTGTAATAGAGCTACAGGACAGTTCACTGCATCCTGGAAAATGACACTGAAAAATATTTGGAGTCTAGATCAATAAACATAAAACTGTTTCTTTTCTTCCTTGATTATATGAGCTGAGAAATAAGACCCTGAAGACAGAGTTGAGCAATCAAAATAGCTTTGTCTTTTTGGAGCATAGGCAGATGCCCAGAATCCGGGCTGTTGCAAGAGCTTCTGTGTCCACTTGGAATAGCAGTGGTGGCCTTTCTGTCCAGAGATGCTGTGGTGCCCAGAGAGGTTGTGAGGTCTCCATCCACAGAGATATTCAAGACCTCACAAACCATTCTAGTTTTCCCTGCTTTGAATGACCTCCAGATGTCTGGTCCAACCTTTATTACTCTATGATGCTGTGGTGGGCAGCTTATTTGGTTCCTGTAGGTTATTTGTATGAAAAATTATAATAAGCCTGTCTGCATGTTTTGCGTGTTTGATTAAGTTTGTGAATTAACTGTTAGACAAAAAATAAATTGCCTTTTTCTTTGCCAAAGCAATGTTTCTTCAATAAGCCTCTAAAAGCAAACATGAATATTTAATAAACAATTCATTAAATGTAAGTATTTTCTCCTTCAAAAAAATTGATTAATGAGACATAATATTGGTTTTATATTTTACATTTGGGATAAATCACAAAGGAAGCTGCCTGTTAAAATCAAATTCAATTGTACAATGTATTTTTAAAAGCCTGTGATGCCAAAAGTAAATTATTGTATCTAAGAGACATTTTTGGCCCATAGAACAGTCAGAAATGTTTGATGATCTCAGCTATAACTAAATAAAATATTAACATTTTTAATCTAATATTGCAGTGTATAACTGATGTCTCATGTAAAGAGACTTGCTGTCAAATAAAGTGTTCATAAGTAAAAATGCATTATTCTGCTCAGAGGTTTTAACTATCTGCATTTTAAAATCTGCATATAATTAATTTCACATGTTTATACTATCTTCCAGCCCAGAGGAATTAAAGGATGCATCTTCTCTGTTTGTTAGATGAAACCCATATGATAAGCTGTTTTAATTGTCACAGAAATCTTACCCGGGTGGGAGAAAACTGCATTCATTCAATACTTACTAACAGGATTATCAACAAATGTTTTATCAGTGTTTCACATTCAAATTGACCTCTTCCATTAAGATGGTCATGCTGCAAGTTTTTCTAATCTTTTTCTCTAGGAAGCGGAGTCCAAGTCAGAGGATACTGTTTCCATGGTAGATTTAGTACATTTAAGTTACCTTATTATAAGGTCTATCCTGTCTGTCACAAGCAAATTCAGATGACATTAGTTAGAATTAAAGACGTCCTTTCCTATGTTGCTTCTTATCTCAAAAGAATTTATATCTCTCTTGCAGATTGTAAACTCATTGTTGCACAGTAAATGAGCAATGAGATAGTATTTACATTTTATTTCTGCTCAAGTAATCTACTCTGTTCTTTAAGTTGCCCTCCCACTCATGCATTTTTGTCTACCTGAAAGGACATTTGCAAACATGTCCCCTTGTTACTAATTCTGTTCTGTTCCAGCGTTCAGATCCTGTCAGCTGCTGCCAGAAATTAAGCACTGTAACAATGACACCTGCTCTGAGCTGGATTAGATGACACATTGCCTGAATGCTGGCAATAGCTACCTATCTGCAGTACTAACTCCACTGGAGCTGAACCTCTGGAAGTATTTTGCAAAGTAAAGATAAAGCTTTACCCCATCATGAAATTTTGTTATGAGATTTCATAGCAAAATCATTTTAAATTGTAATCATGTGACTATCTCCTTAGATCAAGTTATTCTATATTTTATATGTCAGTGTCGTCTTATGTCAAAATTGTTTTATTAATGGCTTCCTAATTATTAGTTAGGGCATTCTTTTCTCTTATTTTCATCTTTGTTGCATTTGCCCTACAGTTTCTTGTAGGTCAAAAGCTTCTTAAAATCCTGATTGAAATGTGAGCGATGTATTCCCCTTTTTCACTAAACCTGTACTTTGATTGAAAGTATATATGAGAAAGATATTGGTGCTATTATTTACTAAATTCCTCTAATCGATGAACGTGAAGGTTAATGCTTGTGAGTATGTAATATTTTCCTGGAAACTGGGCATATATTGACAGTATCTAAGTAATTACCCAATGATAATGTATGCACTTTTGAAAAGTATTGGCAGGATATTACTGCTGCTTTTCCAGCTCTACGGAATTACCCTTGTGAATTTACACTTACGTTGGTTTTGTAGAGGAATAATGGTTTAATCAACTAAAATTTGCTGGGTTTTGTTTTTCCACTTAATTTGCCACATGACAAATCAATCTGTGGTGTTAACATAAGAGACTAATTCTCAAAATAGTGGAACCTGCAGCAGTTACTATTTACTACTCTGTACTCGGACGTCATACAGAGTTTGAGTATAGAGAGAATCATTACTAAAGGAAGGATGTTGATTTTCTCTCCCTTTCTGTCTTTTCCTGCATTATGGTCTCAACAGAAATAAGCTGTGTTTGCCAGAGATTAAAGCACAATTCCCATTCTGGCTCCTTAACTTGCCGTGCAGGTTCTTGATGAAGTAGGCAAAGTTTAATTCTGGTTCTGGATCTGTTTCAAAATCTTATTTATCTCCCTTTGCTTTTATAAGGAAGGCGTTAAAAGGTGAGGAGAGTCTCAGTCTTGAGTGTTTCTCTCTTATGTGATGATAGGGAAAACACCTTAATAATAAATCCGATTTCTTTCCCCTATTGATACGCATAAATAAATGAGAGTACTGGGGGTTTTCTGCAGTTACCTGTCTAATAGCCTCAAGGCAAATAAATAATTACACCATTCAATTGGCAGCACTGTCATCTTATCTTTCCTCAAGGTTATCTTTTTTTCTCAGCTTTCTTGACTTTTAGACTCTATGAATGCGTGTATTAAGGGGAGTCCCACAGTTGTTTTGTCTTAAAATGACTTGATATTATTGATAACAAACCAAAAAAAAACCTCTGCTCGAAGAGAATGTTCAATAAGGTATTTGACAAAAGACACTAATCTCCAGCCTTGATCCTGGAAGAAAGCCCGCAAATATAGCAAAAGATGAGCTTTTCGAGAGACATTCAATGTCAGCACTCGCTTCCATTCAGGCTAACTGGTAACCGCAGAAGAGCAGAGCCAGGTCAATAGTGAATATATACATTGAAGTGCTGCCATCAAAAGGAGTTAGAATGTCTGCAGGGGTACGTGTGAGTTTAGTAGCCAGGACTCAAATTAGCCGGCGGTTAACACCACTCTGTTCCTGCTTCCAGAAGGTGAATGAGAACCTATCCCTCACAAGTCTGCCTTGGCCTAGCTGATGGCTGTAACTCACCAAAGATGTTTATGCTTTTGGAGTTATATATATGGCCCCTACTTTAGTTTCTTCCACCCCTCATATAGTGGTACTGGAGAAGAATATGAAGCTTTGTTTTTAAACATGTTTATGGTTGATTTCTTTTCTTCGTAAAAACTTAATGGTAAAAGAGAGAGAAGTCTTTCCAGAAGGGCAGGACTATAATATATGAGACTATGGTACCGCCCGTATTCTAGGGCTGGCAGCAGTGATATGATGCTAGAGTGATTTGTCAGTGAATCCAGAAAAACTGGGAGTTAGTGAATATCTCTGATACAGAGATATGGGCTATAGAAACTTGTGATTATCAAATACTGGTCTAATATTTTCAGGAATTGTGGAATATGGTTTTGAACTGTAAAATGGAGTTGGTGAGTGGAAAGAAGGAGGACAGAAAAATTACTACTTGTAAAAAACAATAGATTAATGACACTGAACACCGAAATTCATTGTATATTGACTATTTGTAACCCAGACTCAGATGATCTGAATTCTCCCATACAAACCTGTTTTGAAGGTCATGGTTTCATTAAAATAAATACACCTTGCTAAAGCTTTTCCACCAGAATAATAATTTTTAAAAAGTTCCTGTAAGAAACAAGTTGTGTTAAAAGAATGCCATCTTTGCATGTAACCTTTAGACTTTTCATGAATTTTCACGTCTAGAAACTTCTTGTTTTCAACCAGCATTTCTGTGGAGGAGATAAATGTTCTTCCATAGGAAATATTCTTCTCTCCAGCCAATTTCAGTAAGTGGTTTGCCCAGAGGCTTTGAAATCTCTGCCTACAGAGATATTCAGGACTCAGTGGGACATGACCCGGAGCAACCTGATCTAAGTTAGCTCTGTTTTAGCTAGAGATTTGGCCCAGATGACTCCTAGAGGTCCTTTCCAACCTAAGTTAGTTGGCAGTTCTCTGATTCTCATGTCTCTGTCACACTACTCTGGCTCTTGAAGACAAGCAAGAATGTTATTACTGACCAGAAGAAAATCTGGTTTGCTATGGATATTCATCTTTAAGAAATCAATTTGAAATGACCAGTTTCTTTGAATGCCGGTGGCCTGGCAATTATCACATGGTGATAACTAGGTAGGCACTGGTGCTGCAGGTCAATCCTAAACACTTATTCCATTTTTGTGTTTGCAAAGTGTTTTATGTTATTGTCCATCCTCTTGATTACTCTGTTTTTCTTTCTTCATCATCTAGTCATCACTTTCCAGCAGATTGCTCATGTCAATAGTTGTCTCATTTACATTTCCAAGGGAAGCAATGTTGCATTGATTTTTGTTTGTGTGTTCCCATAATGTGAGATTGAGTTTACTTCTCCAAATCATTTAATGAGCCAAGCCTTGAAAGTCAATCACAACAGAAGAATGTTCCTCTCCTCTCAGTGAAACATTTAGAAACTGAAGGATACTGTGTCTAAATAATTAATCTAACAAAGAGAGTTTAGCAGATTCCGTTCACTGAAGTATTTTTGTAACTAAGATGGTGCTCTTGGTATTTTTTTTCAGGTAGTTTGATTACATATTTTCTCCTTAGATTAAGTGAACGTAACATTTATTCAGTTGCTTTTTCATCTGGATTTCTTTCTAATCTCGTTTTTCTCAGACATTCTTTGTGTCTTCCTTTGTGAACACTTAACATGAGCAAACCCAGGAGAAATAGATTTCTGTCTTAATTCAGCATTTTTATCTCTTTCTTCTGAAAATAACTGAACCTCCCACAAGTATTTTGGTTCTGTCTTCTGTAAAAAGTTGATAAAATAACACTACAAGATACTGAGTAAAAATATTCTTAAAACATCTTTATCTATATTTGTGATAACTATATGGAAGTTTTTCATGTTTCTGTGTAAAAATGTAACACGTAACAAATCAAATGTAGATGAAAGTTAGCGTTCATTTGTAAAACAAAATCTCCACAAGTCATGCTACTGTGGCTACTACATCCAGTATGGCTTAAACTACAATGTGCTGGAAAACACCTTTAAGTTTCTTAACAGCCTTCACTAAATGTAGAGACTGTTTTCAATATATTTCCTCCATTTTTCAAATTTTATTGGTGTGTCAGGACCATAGTTTCCTTCTATATATTGGGCTTATTAGACAGTTCTTTCGAGGTTTTTTTTTTAATACAAGCAGTTTATGACAAAATTGCCAGTCTACCGCTGACTTAAACTCATCTTTGAGAGAGTAGTTTGCAGGAAATTTCAGAGTAGCCAAACTTAGTCTTGGTTTTGTTATATCTGCTTGTCAAAGTCTCATGGGAAAATAAAGGATAATTTGTGATATGTACCTATAAAGAGAAATATAATTAGAGGTCTGATTTAAAATCTATAAAAGTCAATGAAAAGAGTACAAGTGAATTCACTGTCTTTGACGCAATTCTCCTGGGGGCATTTTGTTGTTGTTTTATTATTTCATGTTGAAATATTTTTCAGAAAGTTATCAGCAGAAGAACAGCAAGATTTTCTTTTTCCTTCAGTTTTTAATACCAGGAAGTGACTTGTTCCATTATACACTAAATCTATATTTTTTTTCATGCAGTCTACTAGTACTTTGTGTACAACTGTTTCTCCGTGTCTTTTTTTTGAGAATTCTGATATTCTATTTGTTTAAAAAAATGTTAAATCTGTAGTGACTGGGTTGGGATTTTTTCTACTTTTTTTTAATGTGCTAAAGAAAATCATACATATGTATCTTAACTGTTGGAGCTTTCACTCCTATCACATCACAAACTAGCAATAATGTTTCAGCCACTCTAAGGATATGAACATACTATAGCAGTTTCAATAATTTCAACATCTATCAGGATATTGTAGGGAAGAATCAAATAAACATCAAAACTATCAATATCAGCCTCCCATGTCACAGTAGCTTCCAAGATTAGTTTTAAGAACTCCTAGTAAGTTGTGTTAACCAAGAGTTAATGTGAGAAACATTGAATGTAGTACAATGTCTAAAAAAACATGAAAATCATCCTTAAAGCTAACTTACAATTTTCTTTCCTGGTTTTCTCAGTCTTCACACTTCCCTTTTCTCATACTCTGTATACCTTTGCCTGCCCCTGGGGTATTCCTCAAACTCATCCTGTAGTAACTGTCCTTGTTAATGCGATCCATTCAGTTGTCTAAATGTGTATTTTATGCAATTTTATAATAATTTCATTACTTTTCATTAGAATTTGAACAATTCATCTTCCAATGTTAATGTGTGACTGTCTGTGTTTTCATGTTAGTTTTGGTTGACCCTGTTGTAGGTTTCTTGTAAAGTACTGTTTCGCCTCCTGAGAGCAAGCAGCGCAACATTTCTCCCCTTTTCCTCTTTACTTCATATTCTCTGCTCTTTGCCAGACAGCCTTCTGTTAGGTAACAGCCATCCTGGTGCACATACTCTACAGAAAGCTCTCTTCACACTACATATAATCCGTAAGAAAGAAGATGGTAACACTGCAAAGAGATCTTGCTGGCATAGTCATAGCCCTCAACATTCCTCGGCAAGAAATCTGGGCAATATTATACTGTGGGCAGCATCAGATTTTATTTTTCCCCCTGACTTTAGTCTTAACATTCAGAATTCATGTGTGGCCAAGAGGTAAGATGGAGGAAGGGAAGCTGGAGATCATGGCTCTGTAGCTAGGACTTCATTATTTGTCCACGTGGGTTAACAACGGTAAGACCACGCTGTTGTACAAACATTTCTTGATTGCTAGATGTGATTACACACATGCACTTCTGTGCGAGTGTAGAAAACCAGGTCAATTGGCAGAACCAGGTCTTGACTTAGCTTTTTGCTTTTAGCTGAAGTTCGGGCCCAAGCTTCCAGGCACAGATTTACTCACCAACCTTATGTCCACCCCACACTCTGGCAATACACAACTGCATGTCATCCTCCCTTCCATGTCCTCTTTCCCATGTGAGGGGAAAATGCAGGCCAGAGGGGAGTCACAGCATGGCTTTAAGAAAACTGGAAGGAAAATGAGTTGATGAAATACTGATAGAACTACATGTGCTTGAAGAAGAAGGAGACCAGAAAAATAGATACAGACCACTGACCACAGTTTCTTTCTTTTTCACTTGAAAAAAAAGTAAGCCCTGGTGGCTGTTCTGTTTTTCTTTTGCAGTCATCTCTAACAAACAGTGACATCATCTTTGTGAAGTTGCATGCCCCTTGGGAGGTCCTGGGCAAATACGCTGAACTAATGAATGTAAGAATGCCTTTCAGGTAGGTGTAGCTGTATTTTGTATCAACCTACAATGTCACATGATACTTTAAAGCTAATGTCCTATTAACAACAAAATGCACATGGAAAAGCTCTTCTGTAAGATACTGCAGATCTTTAGAAAATATAAATGGAGTTCCTTAGATACCATACTCATTGCACTTTCTTGTTAATGACTGCAATTTCAGTACAATACTGGTTTGAAATTAAGGTGAGCTGTAGAAGTGCAGCTGTTTTCATGGGGTATTCTATCCCTAGGCCCTTTAACCCCTTCAATGCTGGAGCCCCCTGCATACTTGTGCGCTGCTGTTTTTTAAATGGACATTTCATTGAAATCAATGGGAGGTCACGAAGATCCAGGTACGTAAGGCAGCACAGAAGGTGCATGTCTGTATCTGGTGTGTTCAGCACCTGTAGATTGCTTGTATAGTGTGTAATTATGGAAATACAGATCATAAATAAGTATCCCATCTAATAGGAGAACAATTCAGACTATAAATGCCTTTTCTTCCGTCAAGAAAATAAAGAACTTACTTATATTAAATGCTACTGACAAGCCAATTCATTCCACATTGTCATTCAGATTATTTTTATCATTTATTTAATATTATTTGCATGTTTGGTCAGGAAATGTTCTATGTAAAATATTGATTTTACTCTGCTAGTTATCAGAACTGTTAAAATAGCACAAAGACTTCCTCTGGAACTGACCAAAACCTATGAACCGTGAGGTCTTGAATCTTCTTCCAATTAGCAGGGTTTATAGTTGTATAAATCTGTTGATTTTAATGGAATTACTTCTAACCAAGAAAAGGATCAGACCCAGAATATGCGACTAGTGAGCTGGTGTCCTTTGTAGTATTTCTTCTATTTTCTTCTTACTTAAGGATGAAAAATGCCTCTGGTATGAGACAAGCTGCAGCCGTACAGAACTTGCTAGGAAAACTAGACATGCATTAAGGACAAAATTGCAGGCTTATACTGTATATATTTCGGTCTTCATTTTCACAGCAAATCTTCAACTGTTCTTTCTTGTGCTTTTAGTGCTAAAGAGAAAAATATAGAAGTTATCACAAGTTATTGCAAGATATTAATTTTCTTTTTTAAAAAAAATATTCTAGACATAGAAATAGTGGGCTGGGCCAAAAGTGTACCTTCTGTGACATTTCTCAAGATGGAGCTGCCCCAGCAGGAAGATAAGATTTCACAATTAAGGAAAATATACACCAGGAACAATATGTGTATACAGTACACCAGAAACTCAGATTTTAGTCACTGTGAGCAGCTTGTTCTTGCCTGATCTGAAGTCCATTTTTTGAAACCTATCTCTCAGCAGATAGCAAAATAGATGCCACACAGATTACATAGAAAACATGGAAAATACTGAAGGTTTTTTTATCTTGTTCAGGACCATGGCTTCATTCTTTCCACATCCACAGAGACAGATTACAGTATTATTAAGAGGAAATTACGGTGTTTTGCTAGTGTCTGCTAGGCAGGTTCTTTAATTTTTATTTATTTTAAGAGCAGCAGTGTTGTTTAGCATTTAAAAAGGACCCACATTTTAGAAAATGTCCGCTAGTCTAGACTGCCTATTTCCAGATGCCCTTGTCTAACCCACTGTTTTAAGGGCTGCTGATTGTTTACAGCACCCAATATTTTAGGTTGGAATTTTCCAAGATCCATGAATCAATGAGCAAAATCCTTAATGTTTCAAAGCAAGGGTGCCAAAGCAATGGATACCTCTGAATATTTGAAGCAAGATCAAGAAGTAGATGACATACTCAGAAACACTTAGCTTGGCCCTTCTCTGCTCCTGCTGAGTAAAGCAAGATAAATAACTGTCTTGTGAAAGAGTTGGCCAAAGGAGGCTAACCAACACAAAATCATTTTGAAAATTTCGCTTCACCAGCACAATATGGACACCTGGAATACTAACTAGGCTCTTTTTTTTCTGTATTTTAAAAAGCATCATTGCTGTCTTATTTTAGAAAGCTCCCAACCATGTTTACTTCCAAGGCACTAACAGCATTCCTAGAGCACATTTAATTTACATGAACATTCAGAATGTTTAGTGTGGGCCCTTCATATTCCAGAAGTGGCACAGTTCAGTGTAGCACAATGAAACCTCTTAGAACACAGAGAAACCACCTTGATTTAACAATGACCTTCAGCAAATGACAAAGTCAGCCTCTGGAGGAGGTCACCAGAGTTCAGGCAGGCACCTAAATCTTCCAGTAGAGGAGTATTGGTCCCAAACCCACACCTAAAAGCTCTCAGATTTTCTTAACTCTCCTGAAGATGTGTTCTCTCTGCTAAAGGTGATGGCTCAAATCCCAACAGCTGTGGTGTTTACAGGCACATATGAGGAAAACAATAGCTGCCAGCAACAGAGTGGGACAGGAGGTGGACTCCCCATTCTCCATCTAAAGAGTATGGTTAGGGGGCAGCTCTGCCCTGCAGGGCTGGTTGGGAAGGAGGTCCAGAGTGTGGTCAGCATGTGGTCATCTGCTTGTGCACCCTTGTCTGCTCACTTGTTACCCATGCGCACTTCCACGGAGCTTACTGCACTAACAGAAATCAGCTGTGCCTGTATGAGAGGCAGAGGGAGCGACTGCATACTTGGGAGGGGATGCACAGTACATGCTCCTGTACCTGTGTAACTTATATTCTGTTTCAAGGGACGTTACCCCAACAGCAAGCACTGGTCCCAGTTGGTACTGTATGTATTGTGCATATCGCAGCATCAGGTACTGCTTTCCTGGCTTTTCTAAGCGGTTCCCCCTTGTTTTTAACTAAGTGCAGCTTTAATAATTCACTAGTGGATGTGAGATAAATTATACATATTTGTATCAGTTCTATAGAATTCAACAGCAACGGTTTATGGATTTCTTTGAAATAGAAACATCCTTGGGTCCCCATCTCTCACACATGACAAATAACAGGGAAGAAGACAATAGGAATATGATGACCTCCTTACAATTCAAATGCCACCAGAGTCTGTGGCTTCCTGTGACAGTTCTGTTAATCTCTCTTTTAGTCTCTTCCTCCACCTCTTACAGGCTTCTGTCTTCGATCTCCTTTCCTTCCTTGCTAGTTCATACTGTAACTGACGATGGGTTTTCTTCTCGACTGGCTTCATTTTTGCTGTTCTTCCAGGAGAAAAATCTATTACCTGCACCGCCGATACAAGTTCATGAATAGGTGAGTAGTACAATTCTTATGTCAGTCCAGTTTATGTTCATTTGGACCCAATAACAGAAATAATGGTTAAGGTCAAGCTGGGAGGAAAAGTCTGGTAGCTGTGTTTGTAGGAAGGGTGGAGGGAGTGATTACACACCAGGATATCTGCAAAAACAAATACAGAAGTTGTATTTTTAAGGCACCTGCAACATGAAAGAGTAAATTCATTTTATCAGTATTGCCTTTTTTAAGAATAAGGAAATATTTTTCAAATGGTGGAGTCTTTTAAAGGAGAATATGCATGTTAGTGCAAGCACTAACTCTTTCTTTTCATGTAGCTCATTAGGGAATTTCTTGGAGTTAAAATACCACAGTTACAGCTTTTTTTTTTTTTTTTTCCATGCATCTTGCTTACTTGTAATAGCAATGGCGTTATTTATTTATTGCTTCCTCAGTGGGAGTGCTTAGTGCTTTGTTGGTGGATAGGAAGGCAATGAACGAAGTTCATCTCTGGTGTAGTGTTATTGGGCTCGAGAGACAAGTACTTTTCAAGAATCTTTGAAGTACTTTCACTCAATTATTAAATACCTTTAAGGTTGTGTTTGATGCTTGGTTTATGTCTGACTTAACACAATAAAAAACCTTAAATATTGTAGTCTGAGTTTTCTTTTTGATACTTTGGACAGTTAAATGAAAATGTCTCCAAAAAGCCTAAAAATTGTGCAGGTTTGGCAAAGACCAGATCATATGTTGGCATTTAATGCCATGATGCTGTTGATGTTGTTTTCAAAAGAGTCTAGCATTTGATTTATTATGTCACTCCACGGTCAATGAAAATATTCCCATGAACTTCTGAGAGAGAAGAATTAGATGTGAAAAATCTGCACTTTGGAGTAAAGAGCTGTATCAGTCTGCAGATAATGTCAGTAGATGAACATTCATGGGAGAATAAATCATGTATTATCATTCTGCTGTGTGAGAACATTAAAAATCGTTTTGTGTATTAAATTCCATCATAGTGTGCTGGTGACTTGAGAGTGCCAGCATTGATCTCATAGTATAGTATTTTATTTTTTACTTTAGTAAGCACCAAATGGGCACTTTGTGGAGCTAAGGCATTTTAGCTAGTCAGCACAGGCTAATAGTCACACATCATTCTTCTAAAGTTTGTTGATATCCCCTGCTTTCCATCCCCCCCCGCCCTTACAGTAAATACTATACCAGCTGTTAACTTTGGAATTTGTCTTGATTTTAATTAAGACATGGCTACTTTGACTAAAGCAATAGGTGGGAAGAAGTAGGTGAAGACTCTTACATTTATACGGGGTGTTCGAAATTTTGCATTGCATTCATTTTTTTGGTGAGTCAGGATGAAATACGAAGTCAGTATGGGTAAATATATGATCTTTTTCTGGAATTTTAGTTCTTGAGTGATGAGAACGCTTGACTAAATTCAATTTTATGTTCAGGTCTATAAATAACTACTTGAGGCGGAAAAGCTTTAGCTGAATAGTTTCAGTGAGGAAAAAAAGAAAATATACTCAGTTTATTTCCATTTATGTGAAGCTCAGATATACAGCTTCAATAGAAGTATCTGTTTCCCCTACTCCTAGTTCAGCAGAGATTGCAAGTGACTGAAGCCTTAGTCCATTTTTTGAGCTAAGCCAAACACTATACTAACATTAGTGCAAAATCCATTTTAAGGAGGACTTTTGCTACAAGGCAAAGCCTAAAGCCAGTCACTTGCAACTTGTTACCTCAAAATTTCAAATAACAAAATTCCTCTAATACATTTTAAAGGAAAGGAAGAGTGTCAGGTACCTATGCAGTATCTGCATTGTGATTAAAGACTGTAGTAAGACAGTATGTAGCACTACAATATGAATAAAGCTCTGTCAAAGCTGATCCTCAGATACATTTTGAATTGAGACTGATTTTTTTTTTCTCCTACCTTCCCCTTTCCTTTGAAAAAAGCAATCAATCCCTATCTCATTCCTGTTGAGAAAACAATTTCTTTCAAATTTTTTGAGGAACCCTTTGTGTGAGTTAAGCACAATATATCTCTTCAGAAAGAGAAGAGCAGAGCAGGGGCAGGATTGAAGTGGAAGTGACTCTGAGATCCTGTGTGAACTAAGAGAATGATTTTTTGCCTTATGAGGCTAACAAATGTTTTTAAAGAAGGAATTTAAGAAGGATACTATTATCAGATCTTCCACTCTCCCCTTTCATTGCAACTAACTCTACAGTGCCTCATCATTCCATACGTTCTGTTGGTTTTGTGTAGGTTGCTCTGCTTTCCAAACACTTGTTCCCCTATTCAGCTGAGTATATAAGATTCTCCATATGGAAAAGTGAAGCACATGGATTAGCATTAAAGAAGTGATAAAGCACAGTAGTTTTTAACACTGTGTGTCTGTATTTGTTAGCATCAACGTCACTCTTTCAGCACTTTTTTGTATTGGAGAGATGATCCTGTAGAGGACAAAGCCTGCTCTGCTGGCTGCTAGCACTGTTGGAGTGAGCTGGAGACAATTTAAAAATTTGGTCATTTTTCTTTTCTAAGGAGTTAACTGGTTTTTAGGTTTTGGTTTGGTTTTTCCCCTGTACTGTATATTCTGGGTCTTACAGAAAGGCAACCTGATCAGACCCATTTGCCAGCAGGCTCACTGAGCATGCCAAGTAATCTGAGCCTTGGGAATGGCAAACCAGTCAAATTCTGGGTACAGTCAGTGAGAAGCCAACATGAATAATGCATTGGTCTTAAGTGGGGAAAACACTCTATGTCTGCGTCGTGCATGTGTGGCTTGATAAACCTGCAGCATGCATATCTCAAATGTGCACGTTGGCTGTGCAGGATGAATGGAAAAGGACTGCAGATTACCAAGAGTGTTAGTAGCTGAGAGAATTCAAACAATTTTAGTTAAAAAATAAGCATGGATCAGAATATTTAGAAAACCCTTCTGCCTGATTCCTCTTCCCTTTTCCATACTCAGAATCACTAAACCTGCTGAGTATACAGTAATACAGAGCTGTGGCCTTTACAGAGGCAAAACTGGAGGCCAAGAGACAGGCAATTCTCCTGTAGAGAGCTTACTTTTCCCTTGTCATTCTTATCAGTGCCTGCACAGACTAGCTCAAGGCTGCCAGGCTGGAAGCTGCAACTGGAGAGTTGCAGTTGGTCATGCGCATTACAACCCTGTGATCTCACATCTCACCTGCACTTGTGCGAAGACATTTTCAAGCTACATCCTCCTGCGCTCTGAACTGCTGAGCCAGTGCAAACACTTCCCAGGAAGAGTTTACGGTTAATTTCATATGAGTCTTGTTATGTTTGCATACACATTCCAGTTCTTCCAAAGAGTCCTGATGATAAATTTGCACACTTCCCCATGCTATTCATAGGAAGTGAATATACAAATAGTACTGAAACAAATAGAGCTTATTTGTTTACAATTTTGATATTTGCCCATGTTTAAAAATTAACATTATCTTTCTTGTCCAAGACAAAAGTACCTGATGGGAGAAGGTTGAATATTCCAGGAAATATTATATGTATTTTAAATGAAAGCATGTAATAATTTCACATCTCTTTCCCACACATTCAGCTGCTTGGGTATGGACTGCACTCCCTCAAAGTACCTGTGCAGAGCTCACAACATTTCCTGGTCATAGAGTTATTGCACTGACTTCTGTCAAAAGAAAAGAAACTGCATTTCCAGTCCTTGAGCTTTATCCAGAGCTGAACTTAATATTCCAAGGATGTCAATTTATGCCCTTTACCTCCACTTCTGGGAAGATTAATCCAATGACTAAAGTATGTGCATAGTCCATAATTTGTAGTCTATGATTTTTACAAGTAGGGAATACCGGTTAGGACTTGAAGGTATTAGGAACTTCTGGGAGAGTAGGGCTCATTGTGACAGGCATATCTCATCTTTCTTATGTGTTTTTCATTACAACATTTTAGTTTGGATTTGGATTTGATTTAGATCATCTTATACAATCAGCTCTGATTCTTCCCTTTCCCTTCATTTCAGCATGCAACTTTGCATGCGTGCACTTGCAGTTAAATCTACCCTTTCTCCGCCTTGGTTTTAATTTGCTTTCACCTTCTAAATGTAAGAATCTGTGTAGTAGTCACCTATTAACCTATACACTATTTTAGTTTCATGGAGGTTGTAATATTGCAAGACACTACAACAGAACCTAATGAACAAAGTAGTCTATTTTTTTTATAGCGTCAATTGTGAGGTAAGACTGTGGAGAGAGAGCAGCAAAGGGATGCAGCTTCCTCAGATTTAGCTGCCAAAGCTCTCTGTCACATTCTCTGATATTCTAATGTTTATATGTCGAGAGTGTAAAGTGTCAATTAGCCCTGAAATTTAAACTAACCAAAAAGTAGATAAATAAAGGTTTAGAGAGTTGCTTACTGGGCTTAATAAGATTTATAGCAGCATGTACCGTCAGCATTGCTTTTTTTGTAGACACAAAGTAAGATGTTTCTCTGCTGAAAGCTGGTTATTAATAATCAAGTTCAGCATGTATAATTTGGTCTACCTCGAAAAAATCAAGACATTGCATCTTTTCTAGTTGTAAATATTAAATGGCCTAGTTTGCCAGCATGTGCTTTTTGTAAGTGCTCTGTAACGTAATGAAAAAAAACACTATCTCAAATGCTCACACTTTTCATGTGTTGCAGGATCGAGAAACAAATAAGCAGGTTTCGAGGATGGTTACCTAGAAAGCCAATGAAACTGGACAAGGAGACATTGCCAGATCTGGAGGAGAATGACTGCTATACTGCTCCATTCAGCCAACAAAGGATCCATCAGTGAGTGTTTTATTATATCTTAATTGCAAGATGAAAACTTATCCTTCTGGATTCACCTTGGAAAAAATCAATTTCTTAGTTCACATCTTAAAGACTAAGGCCTACAAATTTGTTCTTTCTCACAAAAAGGGAGAGATAGGGAGTCCTGAAAGAGCATAAAGTCTGTCTACGCTTCTAATAATTAAAAGTTCATCTCAAAGCTAAAGGAAATCAATGGAAAATTTACTTTTAATTCACTGGAATTTCAGTTACATCCCTAAAATAGTCAAATGGCTAATTCTCTTTCAAATCAGAATTGCAGTTGTTCTTTGTCTCTTGAAGATGTGATTTTAATCTATTTTTTTCAACAGTTCTACATCTGTAACATAATCCAAATTAGTCCTTCAAACACTGATGGCCTAAATAAACTGATGCTATATTTCATTCCTGGTTACCACTGTATAACACACAGAACTCTAAAGAAAGCAGAGAATGTTATTTTGTTTGTACTTCTCTGTCTTTTATGGAAGCAAAGCTACTTGCAAGATGCCAGTTTTAAGACGTATCACTGACACTTGTCCAAGAATATCAATGGCACCGGTGCCTCACCAATGTCACTAGAGAAATCATCTGAGTACAGGAAGCCTTTATCCACTTGCAAAATGTAAAACAGAAAAAGCCCCACATGACTTTCAGATCCCATGTTGAATTTCAAGGTGTTCACATTTTGGAAACAGAGGGTGCCTTATAGGTAGTTAGTGTTTGTGATATGGAAACAATCATTGATTAACTGAGAACAAAATCACAAAGAATAGGCAACACTGACCTGGCTACTAACAGAAGACACAGAATTATTTAGAGGCAGCTCAAGTCTAAAAGTCTGAAATATATAATTTTATTCAGAAAAAAGCCAAGTTGACGCAATGCTCTTAAATGCGTCACTTTGAATTTTTTTATTTTTTTTTCTCAGGGATTGGATTTATTAGCTGCAACAGGAATAAATAAAATATATTTCCTCTGACATAAGTAGTGTCTTTCCTAGTACAGCAGAAAAACAAAACCAGGTACAAATATCCAGGGAAATTTCAGTAGAAGTTTGTTCTTGGCACCAGTCACCAGCCAGGATTACCTCCACTAAACGTCTGTGCCCAGAATAGACATCAAGTTCAGACTATGGGCTTCTGATACTTGAGCAAAGAGATGGGTCAGTTATTGTGCCCTGCAAGAGAAAGAGTAGGTGCATATTTGTTTCAGAATAAACCAAGGTTAATAAAAAATTAAGAAACTGGAGTATCTGGGTTGATATTTTTATTAGCAGTAATATCAGCTATTCACTTGCATTAAAATTACATCACATAAGAAAAGTTTTTAGTGACTGGAAGGAGAATTGACATATATGAACGACAATATTTTTTTCATTCTTCTTCCATGCTCATGTTTGTGTTGCTAGGCTGGAAAGGGGGGAGTTCATCAAATACCGTCTTAGTTTCACTAACATTCCTGCTGGTGTTTGGCACTTCTTTTACATTGTTGCACACTTAGAAACTCTACTCCCCAGCAGGCCTGACATTTTCTCTTTTGCTTTCTGTGTAGTCTTCCTTTCCTTTTGTGTGGTGACTGATAAAATGCTGGGTGAGCTGCCCTCCTTCTCCCTAAAGGTGCTGACTCTGACAGGATTCTTGTGTTCCCAGCATGCTCCAGCCTGTTAGTTGTGTCTGTCTTATTCTGCTTCACTAGAATTTTGGAATATAATGACTTGTTCAATATCCATCTAGTGAGTTGCAAGCAGGTGTTTTAATCTTTCCCAAAATTTTAGGGTATGTTGGTAAGCAGAGCATTTCAGGAAAATCTTTAGTATATGCTTTTGATCTTTGTGCCATGTGTGTATCAAATAATTGGAAATGCAAGGTTAAAAATAGTTATTTTATTAGATTCAGTTAACAGTCAAAAAGTGTATGATGTCGGGTTTCACTTACTTTGTACAAATTGCTGCTTACTTTGTGCAAATCATTGCTCTTCCAAGATACACACATACATTGTCTTAAAAGACCTGTATATAATGAGCCAGTTGTAAAGATGCCCACCTATTCCCAAACATAGCAAAGTATGAGTAGAAATGTGGGGGTTTATTTATGTTTATTCCAAAACACACCAACTGATGTAGCAATTACTGCAACTGGTGCCTTCATTTGTCTGAGTCAGTTGTGCTGGATGAGGATTTGATCACTAAGAAAATGTATTTTTTTCTTCACCTCTACCCACTGCTAAACATAGTAACCTTCACAAGGGCAGCACTGAACAGTAACAGAAATGTTCCAAAGTTGATAAAATCCTGACTCCAGATTAGATTAAAGCTTTAGTTTTCAACTGTTATTGTTGCGCTACACAAGCTTTTACTTGCTTTTCAAGAACTAAAAAAGTCATTAATTTAATATAAAATGATTTTTTTTAAAAAAAACCAACCCGTCAGCACTTTTATTTAAATTTCTAACTCAGTGTTGTGGTTGAACCCCAGCTGGCAATTAAACACCATGCAGCTCCTTGATCATTTCCCTCCCTCACCCCACAGTGAGATAGGGAAGAAAATCGAAAAGAAAACCCGTGGGTTGAGAGAAAGGCAGTTTAATAGACAGAAAAAGAAGGGAAAATAATAGTAATAGTACGAATAATAGAATATACAAAACAGGTGATGTACAATACAATTGCTCACCACCTGCTCATCAAAGCCCAGCTAATCACCAAGCTGCAGTGTCCTCTGGCCAGCTCGCTCCAGCTTATATACTGTGCATGATGTCATATGATAAGGAACGCCCCTGTCACAAGTTTGGGTCATCTGTCCTTGCTGTGTCCGCTCCCGGCTTCTTGTGCACACCCAGACTCTGCTGGCAGGGCAGTGTGAGAAGATGAAAAGTCCTTGACTTGGTATAAACACCGCTTAGCAACAGCTCTTATCGTATTGCCATTGCAATGCAATTATAATGGAGGCTACGTAACTGTCATGGACAGTTCCTTGTGGAGTTCACATTGTCTTCAAGAAGTAAGTCATCCTGTAGCCCAGAATAAAAGTGACAGTCTCTTCCCTACTCTTGGGTAAGAGCACTCTAGCAGAACCTTAAGGAGAGTAAATATGAAAACGTATAGACTGTTCTTACTACTGATAAACTACAACCTGACTTATCATAACGTTATTGTAGGTGGCAATTCTTCATTTCTGAAGCTCAAAAATTTCAGTAACTATTTATCTCCACATTCCTAAAATGGTATTGTGGGTCACTGGGTGTCCAGGTTTTGGCTGGAATAATGTTTTTTCCCGAGTAGCTGGTGCAGTGCTATGTTTTGGATTTAGGATGAGAATAATATGGATAACACACTAATGGTTTAGCTGTTGCTAAGCAGTGTTTATACTAAGTCAAGGACTCTGCATCCTCTTCCATCATACAGTTGTACCAACACTGATTCAGGCAGAACATGCACAGGACAGGAAGGATCCCAGTACCAGATCCATGTTCAGCTGGTTAACCTCAGTGTTGTTTAATACACTTCATCCAACATAGGGCCATTTTTTGAGGGAGGAAAAGGTTTGTACCACTTGAGTTCTTGAAATCCTCAGAGAATGGAGAATAAATGCAAGACTTTCTGTCATTGCACACTGTGTTAAGGTGGTAGCTGAAAAATATCACCAATATCTGCTTTTTATGAGATATTCTGGACAGATTTTGAATTTCAAGTTTATAGCAAAAAAATAACTTTTTTTTTTTTCAGATTTGGAATCCTAAGTGAGAGGAAAAGATAAGTAGGAAGTACATTAAACTGGGTTTTTTTTAAGAAATAGCCACAGGAGCCTAAAACATATAATCAGTCTTTTAATTACACTAACAAGAAGTCTTCTGGCTATTGTACAAGTATTTCTGCAAAGCAAGATGTGTACTTTTGCCAGAACATATCTAGTATTTCTGCGTTGTCATAAAACAATGTTTATCTAAGACATGCTGAACAATTGCTTAATGGCCATGTAGTAAACCGTTCAAAAATATAACCATCTCGGAAGTGTAAATCTCCATACACTGAGTTTTCATAGATCTCCAAGTCCTCATTGTAAGTTTTGCCACATACCACAGTTGAAGGTTGCAGAACTCTTCCTTCTTTCTTGTTCTTATGTACTTCTAA
This sequence comes from Baryphthengus martii, assembly GCA_013396935.1. Classification (NCBI taxonomy): domain Eukaryota; kingdom Metazoa; phylum Chordata; class Aves; order Coraciiformes; family Momotidae; genus Baryphthengus; species Baryphthengus martii. The sequence goes on along the minus strand of VWZK01007878.1, from coordinate 75 downwards.
TATCCTAAAATATTATTCCTTAAATATTCATGAGCTTGTTCATGTCTGATGTTCGTTCAAATATTGCAATATTAC
>VWZK01007877.1:0-23433 GCA_013396935.1 Baryphthengus martii | reverse complement strand
AAGGGAAGTGGTGCGTTCCCCTACACTGGATAGTTTTAAGAGTCAGCTTGACAGGGTGCTTGGCTATCTCATTTAAACTACATTTTTTTTTAACCTTGAAAGGTTGGACTAGATGATCCTTCAGGTCTCTTCCAACCCGGTATTCTATGACTCCATGAAATGCCTTTATGTTCTTCTATATAGTTTTGCTTGTCTTCTACTATATTGTTATGAAAGTTATGACAATCCTGACTGAAGCACATCTGTGTAATAATTTAATTGGAATTGCCTGGATTTCACATTGAGGTACAGTAGATCTAAGTCACATCATGTACCTGTATATACCAAGATAATGCTTGCAAGAAAGAAAAAAATCCCTTTTTGCTCCAAAGCACAGAATTTTCTGTGTAACACGATGCATAGAGGTATGTATCATTTTTAAGTTTTAGCAGTTTCAAAAGAAACTTAAATTTTCCAAGCTGCAGATGTTTTCAACATATTAACTCTGAAGTTTTAAATTGTATTAAAACTACAAAACATGTTTACTGTAGTCAAAATGCTCAGGCTTCATTCCAGCAAAGAAACTTCACAGCTCTACCGTTAATTAAGTCTCATTACAAATTTGCTGCTGATTCTGAAATACGATGTGTCATCTTGAATACAACAGTGTGTAAATCAAAATACCATGCACATCTGCTGCCAATATTCTCTATCACAATTCTCCAGCTAGGAGATCAAGGTTTTGTAATAACAAAGCAGAAACCTCTATTACTGATTTGATATATTTCATGCAACATCTCCCATGGCTTTAGATAGTCTGTTCTTCCTTGGAAAAGTGACAGCTGTAAAAAAATGCATGTAGAGAAATAAGTATTGTTCTTGGACATTATGGATACTACATATGACAGGGATTAAAAGGGAAAGGTAAGTGAATATATGTGAACAATCATACGCGAGTAAAAACCAAAAAGACAACCACAAGCTTAAATGGACGAGAAAGAAAGTAGGTAAGGTGAGATGACAATCTCAGAGGAGTGCTGATAACTTCAGACATCTGTACACAAGCATATTTATACACCAGACACTTGGCGAAACACAATAGGTAGAAGTGTAATTGTCAAGTTTGCGAGCAGGTCAGGATATATTACATGCAGTTCAGGAATCCTGCAAAAACACAGGAGTAACAGCTGCAAGTGTGGACAAGGCTCAACGAACACAGGTCACCGCTGCCCACGATGAAGTGGAAGACAGCTGAGAGTACTTCATCCACACCCGCTTCCTCAATTTGTATAGTTCTGTAACTGGCAGCTCTAGAGCCATTATCAATGTAAGCAACCTGGTACTTCTCGATACAGATTTAGGGTGTAGAGCACACTTCTAGATGTCCCAGGCTACGTTGTCTTGCCTGCAGCCACTTCTCCAGAAGGGTACAGGGCTGTCCTACATTTCTTATTTGCTTATTTCCATCCAGATGATTGAGATTTGAGAGAGCAAAAGGATATTACAAAAGCAATAGAGCCATTTCCCCTCCCCCTCCCTTTCAGCTATTTCACTTCAGTTCAAAGTTCAAGAAAGATGAAGGTATCTTCACTGCACTCAATAAATCATAGCAGCAGACCAATCTTTCCATGAACAATAACTTCTACACATATCATTTTCCCAGGGGCCTGAACCTCACAATAATTCACGTTACTGCCTTAGAAAGTGTAAGCACCAAACCAAGCTTCTGCCACAGCTGTGGAACAAGTTGCCAAATCTTTAAGCACATACTAATGTTCCCAAAATCAGAAATTACCATTTCTGATCACAGAGGGGAGGGAAAAGTCGACATCTACATAGAAAGATAAACTGCTGAAAGCACAGGTTTAATGACTGACAAAACCTGAAGAAATACATACTAATTGGGTTTGTTCAGCAAGTTACAAAAGAAACAACCAAGACCCAAAGTATATGGAAATATCATGAGCAATATATGAATATTTATGAAACATCACTTAACCAAACCAAAATTCCACCAGTTATTCACAAGATGCTGTCTTCCAGATGAGTACTGGTTTTGACATGAAGTATCAATACGGAATTTTTTATTGCTCTCAGTAGTCTAGTTGGATGTGGAATTAGAATTTATGCTTAATAAACTATTCAGTGCAGGAAATACAGTAGGATGCATTTAATCCAGAAATACAAAGCAGATTTGTAGTTTAAGTGTTAATATCAATCAGAGATGGTGAGACCATGTCATGGGTTGCATTGTTTGTATTCGATATCTATTTGTATCCCTGTTCACCGCCGGGATTCTATTTTTTTTATTCAGGTAAGCTCACATTTTAGTTATAACTGCTTATACATTCCATGCCTGTTCTTCATAAGTAGTCTTATTTATTTATTTTTTTAAGAGCACAGTAAAGAGAAAAACAGCAATTAAGAGCAAATATTCAGAATATTTATATTAATTAAACTGATCTATTACGGGGTAAAATATTAGCAGAATTTCAAATCAAGACAAGTTAGTTTCTAACTATAACAAAAGAACGACTACGCAGATAGAGTTAACATACAGCTAACGTATTAAATGGAGGTCCTGTATTTCTTGCTTTCTCATCTGCTCTGTACCTTTTCTGTGTGATCTGCCCTATCACTGTACCTTAATACTACGTACCAATTACTATGATATTACTCGCAATAGTTAAGCTAAGCAAACACATACATATTTGCAAAGCTGAGACTAAAGATGACAAGCTTATGTGATGAAGGCCTGTGTGTGTGCATAATCCCTAACACAACCGATGTGCTGCCACCTCCGGGATTTCTAAAGTAAATAACTAACAATTAATTCACCACCCTCATGAAACGGGGAGATCGCTACTTCGTGATGATCTTTTCAGCAGATTTTCCTCACCAAATCTCACACAGAGAACAAATATTTGTTACATCAGGAATTCTGTACAGCTGTGGCATGAATAGTATAAATATTCATCATGAAAGAGTTTCTGCAGTGAAAACTTTCAAGGCAAAAACCAGTGAATAAAAACCTTTCCTTTTCAAGATCGGGCTCCTTAAGAAAGTAATATTGATGCAGAATTCTAGATGAGAACTTTAAAAGTCAGCAATTACTTTAATCACTCCAGGTTCCTTCCTGCAGCTACGGCCTTTTTGCAGGCCCAACTGATGAGGAACACCAACAACATGACACATAACTGTTTCTAGAGAGTCAAGCTAATACAACTCCCACACTTAATTACAGAAGAGAAAAAGAGAAAATAATGCAGCCATTCTCCCCTTCAGATCACTCAGTATTCATCCTATATGCAAATTAATAAACGCTTTCTTGAGCATTTATTAACATCAAATACATAATAGAAACGAAGATTGTTTACATATGATTGTTACATACATTTACTGCTGGCAATTAATAAAAGACTTACTCTTGAGGTTGGTATACTTCACACGTAATAAGACAATCCAAACAAGGAGGATTGATAAAATAGCCATGCCATTAGACTCATCTTTTTTAATATTTATGTATTGCTAACTTCAGTGCTATTTTTGTATAACATAAAGCAAGCCAGGGCAATGTTCTTCCCATACAGATTACTACACATTTCTTCACTGCAGTTTGCCATTCTTCCAAATACATTCCCTATAAAACTGATGAAAGGTTATTTTTCTAATATATTACTTATTCTGATCTCACTTGCAGCTGTCTACAACCAGAAATAACTTTTATGAGGTCAACAAATCTTATCAGTCAAAACAGTTTAATCGTTCCTTTAAAGTACATTAAGGTTTGTTCTTTCCTCACTGATGTTTGCCATTAAGAAAGTGAGCTGCTGGCCAGCCCTATACAAGACAAACACCTCAGATCAAACTGTTTATAATCTAATATTAGCAGACAACCAGATGTGCTCGCTCCACATGCAACGATTTGAAAGATAGTGCAGCTGTGAAGAATTAACAGACACTATTTCATCATATTAGAATCAACAAAAGTTTTGTCATTGACAGCACCTGGAAGAGTAATTCAGCCCTGTAATGGCCAGGAGGGCCATTACACAATAAACAAATCCTTTGTGGGGAATATTCAAATTTTCCTATGCATTTAACTTAAGAAAGACACGTTTTGGTCCAATTCCACAGTGAAATTATTAAAAATGTTTTTATAGCGGGATTTTGGCTGGACAAAGTATTAAAATAAAAGGTAAATACTTTTTACTTTTATTTTGCTGGCTCAATTAAAAGCCAATTCAAACACAGGGCAATTTCAGGCATTCAGAATCCTTTACAGGTCTGACAAGTCTTGCTGTTAGCATGTACCCAATAGCTATTAGTAAGGTCAGGTGAATTGTTAAGGTTAACAGTTCACTTTTTTTCATTGTTATTAACAAGACACATTTCTGCAATTCTTCCCCTTGTCAGCTTATATTTTGACTCTCAACAGTCTACTTTTTTTTTTTTTACAGGCAAGGTACACCCAGATTCCTTTCTTCAAAACTTAGGGTGGAAATCAAAAAAGCCTCTCCATCCTTCAAAAAAGTTAGTTTTACCAGGGTCAAAAATAATCATTAAACTAAAAACTTTACTGAGAAAGAGTTTTATAGGTCCTTTAAATATTTAACGTAGACTTCCACTCTCCCAGTAGAGAGCAGTGTAGGATATTTTAATGATAAAACAACATCTGTTTTCTTTTGTCATCACATTTCAAGCTTTAAAAAACCCTAGTCTTTCACAGCGACACATTTCTTTAGCACTCTGAAATCCCTGAACATTACAAGTTCTATTTTATGCAGATTTAAAAGCAATTATGAGAAAAAAAGTACTTACTAAACTCATACAATAAAGAAAGAAAAAAAGCAAGTAAAAATTACTGAGTATCTGCTGCCAAAATCTGACAAATTAGGTCCTTCTACAGCAGAAGTTGAAGGGATGTTGATTTACTGATGAAAGACAAATGTATCCACATTCTGATAACATCAGAATGACAGTATATAACATAAAACAAGAATGAAAAAGTGGGACCAGTTTTGAAGCTATATAGAAAACAGATGAGCTAATGTCTAAGCGTTAATCACTTTCTAAGACATGAACAGTTTTTGCTCACCCCTGTGTACATTGAGTCTTCTCCATCAATTTAAGAGCAGAAGTACATTGTGGACTATAAAATATACACCGCTACTTTGAGTTTTTTTCTCATTCCCCACTTGTAACAGCTTTCTTGGTTCTCTACCAATACATGGTCTTTCCAGAATACATAAATGTTTGAATTTTCCCCTTTCAGGGAGCACTTCTCTAGTGACACCTTAAAACCAACTGCCTTTCCTGGGCATGATTGCTGCTCAAATGAGAGCAGAAATCAAATTCACCCCATGAGAGTATGAGAGAGAAAAATGCCACAGACATCAGCACATTCCCTGAATATTCCCTGTTTCTCTGACATGTAATGTTCCACACAAACAGTGACTCTGGCACAGGAAAAAAGTTATACACATTTTTTTGAGTGTTCACGTATTTGCAAAAAGAAAAAAAAGGACAAATGCATGATTAAAAATATAAAGAAAATAAGAAAGGTCTTCTAATGGAAATTGAAATAAAATATAACAGGTATTTCATCCATCAGTAAACACATGCATGGAAACACTGAAGTGAAGTATTTCAGTAATTAATATATGAAGAAACATCTCATCTATTTGATAAGATATTGAAATGTTGGGGGGGGAGAAAGTATTATAGAAAAAAACATAACAATAACAAGATAATGGTTAACAAAAGAATATTTCAGATGCAGTGATGTAAAAAACATATTGTACTTAATTTTAGGCAACCTCTCAACACGCCACACTGGTTTAATCTATACTTTTTTCTGTTCTCTAGAAGTGCAATATCTAAGAACTCTTCACTATCAAATGCACCAGCAATCATCTTAGTCTTTAAATTCGGGGCTATGACTAAATAATAAAAACAATTTGATAACTAAAACTTAACGTATCTTTGAATAGTTGATGGACGCAGACGACACAAACATTTCCTTGGAGCAGTACACCTCACCAGGCTGTGGATCTGGTTCTTGCCAGGAACCCTAACGTCTTGAAGCAGGAATATCTAAAGATATTCTGGTAAAGATGCCTGATAAACTAAGTCCTATCCAGCCTAATCTGTCTTCTAACCCACATTTAGATTTGATGAGAAATTATATAGCTGATCACTGGGAAGAAACTTGAAGTATGGTGCAAGTAAGCTGAGTCTAGCTTGGTGTAATTTTAAAGGCAAAAGCAGAAGAATAATTGCACCAGGTCATATTCTTCTTCAAGTTCCACTGCATTTTAATCCACAGCCAGATGGGAAAAACTAAAAGGTACAAAAAAGGAAAATGCAATAGGAGTATACATTTATAATGATATAACCAGTTTGTTTGTAATCAGAACTTGAGAAGAATGTAGGACACACTTTGCAAACGATCACAATTCAGACCTTCTCCAGAGAGATCAGTGTGTTCACACGCTAAAGTGGCTATCAACAAGGATATATTTAAAGCCAAATCAGATTGCAACATAGCTATCAAAGCTGTTCTCTGCATAAAAGCACCTACTTCTAACGGTAAAACAATATTAAGTAATACAGCTAGCACCTCCACAAGGAAGATAAGAGCAGGCTGGAATATAGAAAGAAAACAGAAAAGGTAAAAAGCTTATCTTGTCAAGACTGTCACTAGACAAAATATCGTTTGTACGAGAATAAACATTCAGTGCTTCTTCAGTCCATCAATCTACAGAGCACTGCTGAAGCACATCTCAAACTGTATCATGCCCTAAAGTGCTGTCAGGCTTAATCTGAAGATAACAGCCCTGGGTGGTGCATACACCAGTATCAACCACCTTACAGCTACCCTAGCTTTAGCCACAGGCAGAGAATAAACACAGCTACATGCAAATTTACTTCCAACTCAAAGAGCTGGATGATGAAAAAGTGTAATTCGGCTCTGCTCTGCAGACTAGTTAGCTGGAGCTAGGAGTTCACTGCTGGGCTAAGTGAGCTCTACATTCCCAGCCAATGCAGGCACAAGAGATAGCAGCAGGAGGGTAACAGGAATATCCCTTAGGGATTCTCCACCTTGGAGGAAAAAACTCAGCAAACTCAGATAATTTTTAGAAAATTCTTCATAACCTTTTGATGTATGGGAAAAGGGCTTAAAAAAGAAGGTTTTAACAGTGCACAAATGACAGCGATGCTAATAGTAGTATATAATAAAAGAAACAATGGCAGAGGAAGATGGTAGTGACAGTAAATTTATCACTAGAGAAAAATAATTTATCGTACTTTCCCTGATTGTGTTTGGGACACATTCTTTTGACACCATCCTTTCTTCACATGTGCTGCTATGTTCATTTGCCTTCACATATAAGAATCTTGTGCTCAGAGATTGGATAAAATGAAAAGGTAAATTAAACAACAACGTGCTTCCAAATGTTATCCTCTGGATTTCAATTTGGACAAACTCAGTATTTCCAGTTTTGGCTTTTACACATGCGAACAGACTTTTTTTTTTCTTTGGCAGAAGCATCTGTCAGCTGCTTTTATAGTATGTCTTTATTTCTGTAAGAGTTATCATTACTGAACCATCGTTCAGTGAAGGTGATAATTCAAACAGATTATATGTCTGATGTATGGGTGCACAGAGAAGGGTACCTGCACACTCACAAGAACTATTCTGTACCCAGACAAGGAAAACAGAATCAATTAACAAACCCGGCATCTCCTTTAGAAAGGGAGTATTCCAAACATGAAGTGCCTCTGCTACTCACTCACAGAAGACATACCATACCGCTTGAATGCCTCAGTTCAGAAAATTTGTATTCCTGACTGGATTGTTCCCAGTAAAAAGTACTTACTTTACCTCAACTAAAGAGAGTTGACCAAAAAATAATTAATATTCACTGTTTTAAACATTAAATTTTTAGTTTTAGAAGTGCATAATAACAGAGTGGACAGATTTTTCAGCTTTACAAATCCATAATTAGACAGTAGACTTAGTTCTGCACCAAAGGAATCGGATTCCACTCAAAGATCATTTCTTTATGGAAATGGTGAAGTCAGACTAAGGCCACAAATTCACTGAAATACTATTTTTCATGAAGTTCTAGATATTTTCAAATATTTTAATGTAAGGAAGTTGACATCTTGTTTGCATTTTTTTTATATATTTTTTTTTATAAACCAGATGCCAATACAGTGAGTTAACACTTTAGAACACAGAGACCACCTTTGCTTTAATTCCCACTTAATCTCCACAGATGCTAGCTAGCAACACCAGCAGGTCTAGAGAGAACTTCACTGTACTGCAGCGTGAAAAAATGTTTTCATTGTTACTGTTTGTACAAACCCCACTAGTCTACCCAAACTGAGGTTACAGTTCACTTGCTTTGGCGTCCTCACAAAGCTAAAGGACAGACTCCCCTGTCATCCCCTCAAAAAACCCTATCTAGTATAATGCTACAATTAAAGGAAGATCAAGATCCCAAGTGCTGATATTGTCAGAACTGTCTTAAGAGTTACCACTATAAGACCCTGCATAAGACATGCAAAAGCATTGTCCTCATTTTTGGCTCTGTTTTGCCCTGCTGTATCAACCCACTGGTTTTCATAATGTCACTGTTCCTTTAACTGTGGCACATACTGGCCTGCTCTGCATTAGCATTCTGCAGGCTATCTAGCTTTCTTCTCAAAATATAGCAAGTTAAAGCTTGAACTCAGTGTTCTCAAGCTCCATCTGTCCTGCTGACTTCTTTTTTTCCTGTTGCAAATATTCAGCCCATCACACAAAACCACCTCAAGAACAATGAAAACTAAACCAAAATGACAAAAAACCCTTATGAAGAAACGAGCTGTGTTGTCAAGTATTTGAAAACAAAACCAATCTTGGTTCATAAAACTGGCAAAAACATTCTGCTTTACCAATAAGATGAAGCTTTCTAAAATTTGAAGCATTTAGATTAACTCAGAACTTCTGTAATGGAGTGAGGCAGCTGAATTAGGAGTGCACCTCTGAGACACTTGAGTAAACAGGCCATGACATCATTCAGTCAGTGGCTGTTCCTTCAAAGAGATACTTCCCAGATGACTTCATTGTCATTGGCACAAATCTGAGTGCAGGCTTCAGATTCTTTCTTTCATAACAACATGTACAAGAACAATCAGGAGTTTCCATGTGCTGTTTTCAAGGTGGGATTGTACAATTCCGAGTGTTCAGCTTGCAGTAACTTCTTCAGACTGAAGCTGGACACAAAATAATCAGAACCTTCCTCTGTTCAATGTAAATAAACTGTACAAGCTGTGGAAATTGTGATGGATTTTTATATATATAGTATATACACTAATAAAGACAGCTGCAAAAGTATTGAAGTTACTCTTTTTTTACTGGAAAATATTAACAAAATCTTAGTAATAGCAGAGAGACAATTCCACAGACATTTTCAGTTTTGTGAATAAAGTTTGTTTTACTCTAAACTAATTTCTACCTCCTTTGTCTTTGACTAACATGCTAATACTGAACTTGTAGCATCACAACCTTTTGTCACAGCAACATGCAATGACATTATAAACACAGGAACAGGAATTCCCTGCGGGACAAAAACCAGAAGTCATCACAGCTAGGAACAAAATTCTCATTCAAACACAAATAGCCTTAGCAATAGGAACAAATAACTATTGTTCATTATTGTCAGTTTATTAAAAAGTCCTTTTCCAGTTTCATGTGAAATAAGAAACCGCCTCTTTTAAGGACATTGCATCTCTTTTGAATCATGACTTTTAATAGCGTTAGCCTTACTGCACCACAGATTAATTACTTGTGTTTTAATTCTTGAGTCACAGAAACACTTCACTGTCAAGCAGTGCACCAGAAAATAGTAATTCTGGAGGAAGAATCATGAATGTGTGGAGCTAGTGCTTTAGCAGCCTGGAAATTTAATACCACTTTTGGTAATTTTTTTCATGCAACACAAATTTTGAACATAATCTGAACGTTATCTTTCGGATTATCATTAACGGAGAAGATCATCTGCTCTTTAAATTTTAGTGTTGTAAGTGCTTTAATATGCAGCTAATAATTTAGACACAGCCTCTATAGGGAAAATAATAATTTATACATAGAGCCTATGGGCAAGGTAATAGACATCACAGCACAGATATATGTATTGAGGTGTATTAAAGGACAGGAACATGAAATGTGAATTACCTTTTGTTTGTTTCTGGTTTTGTTTATGGTTTGGTTTTTTTCTGTTTGTTTGTTTCCTAAACTGTAAAGTTCCTAAAGTGAGAACCACAACATTTGTAAGGAAAAAAAAAAAGGGGGAGGGGGGGCAGGGAGAAAAAAGAAAGAAAGGAGCCTAACATTTTCTTACTAAAGCAACTTCGGTGAGGAAATATGCTGTGTCAGTATGTAAAGTACAGTCCATAACTATGGATAGTCTACAAGAATGTGCTAAATAAATACAGTAATAGCAGCATTTTTATATAAGTGGCCAAGAAACTGTTTTCTAAACAAAAATACATTTTTCTTTGCTCCTAGAAATTACTTTCTAAGCTCCATCTACTACTTTAAATGTATTGCTAATTTTACAGAAATGACACCTGTAGACATCTTTCCGAGTTACTGTATTCACAAAATACCCACAGAAATTTTCAGAAAATATTTGACTGGGACAGCCAAGTGAAAATCAGATTAGCTGTCTATCTGTGGAAACTAATGAGAGAGAAGCTCTGTGCAGCACAGAATCAAAACACAGCGGATAAAGCAGAGTAATAACAATGAGCCCAAAATTCCATCATGTTTGTAGTTCTGAAAAAATATCTCTAAATAAAGTGAGTATCTTCTGGGAAAAGAAAAAGGACAGTGAAAACAGCACTGTTTCAGCATACTTTGATTACTTTGAGCTGAAAAGGGCTACTAGCATAAACCAAGCAGACCTAGGGGGCAATCTGAAGGATCAAATGAAGAACAGAGGCTGGAATGTATCAGAATATATGGAAGCTTAAGGCTAAATGGGTGGCACTTGAAAATGCTGTCTCACTGCTGCATTCAGCTATCACAGGTTTGTGACCACAGCACAAGATAACTTGTTAAAGAATCTTCAGAAATCACATTTAAGATTTTTATAGAATAAGAAATATCTTGGAAGTCTTTCTCTCAAAGACTGGGAATGTACCCTTAACACAGAATCACAAAAAGGTTTGGGTTGGAAGAGACCTTAAAAGATCTAGTTCCAACCCCCTTGCCATGGCAGGGACACTTCCCATGAGACCAGGTTGTTCAAGGCCCCATCCAGGCTGGATTTGAACATACCCAGTGACGGAGCAATCCACAACTTCCCTGGGCAACCTGTTCCAATGTCTCACCACCCTTAGAGTGAAAAATTTCCTTCTTATTTCCAATCTAAATCTCCCCTCTTCCAGTTTCAAACCATTACCCCTCGTCCCATCACTACAGGCCTTTGCAAAAAGTCCCTTCCTGGCTTTCTTATAGGCCCCCTTCAGATACTGGTAGGTTGCAGTAAGGTCTCCCTGGAGCCTTCTCTTCTCCAGGCTCAATAACCCCAACTCTCTCAGCTTTGTCCTCGTAGGAGAGATGTTCCAGCCCTCTGATCATCTTTGTGGCCCTCCTCTGGACCCACTCCAACAGATCTATGTCCTTCTTGTGCTGGGGGCTCCAGAGCCGGATGCAATACTCCAGATGTAGTCTCAGTAGAGTAGAGGGGCAGAATCACGTTCCTTGACCTGCTAGCCATGCTTCTCTCGATGCAGCCCAACGTACCTCTGTCTGGCCTCATCATCTGTAAATGACCTGCCTGCACAGAAGTGAAATCCTACTCTAAATCCCACTTGTTCAATTCCATCACAGATTCTAGAAGGGAGTACTACATAGGCAATGAGTCTTAATAAGAAAAGTACTCTTACATTGGTTTAGCTGCACTGGATCTTTCACTTTTCCTACATGTCACTGAAAGTGTCTACTCTGTGATGATTATTGTTTTATGAACCTCTTTATTTTCTTTCTTGTTAATATGTTTTTTTTTAGATTAAATTGTCACATAATCTGACATGAAAGCCAGCTATAAAATATATGTGATCACCATAATTCAACACTTGGTCTTCAGGCACTTCAAGAGTATCAGTAACAGAATTTCCAAAAGCTAGCTAGGCTGAGAGTCATTTAGTTTAAAATAATACCTGGAACTGAAAGAACTGGCTCTTTGATCTACCTTTTGTAGACATTTAAAACAAATTTGCAGAGCACTACCTAAACATTGCAAATACTTTTTTACCTCTAAACAATACAAACTAGGGAACTGGATTTTTTATTTTAGAGATTATTTTAGCCAACTGCAAAAATGTTTTATAGTGATAGACTTTGACTTGTTATTAGCAGTTTCATTTCATATCTGATGTCATGACCTTAAGATGAGATGGACATCTCAGATGGAACTGTTCTAAGAGAATTGAGTTGGAAGGTAATTTATAAATCATTTTACAATGGCAATTAATCCAACACTAATATTGCCTGTTGCTTCTTCATAAAAAAATATTACACTTTTCAAGAAAAGACCTATATTCTGGTGCCAAAGTAGTAAAATCAGTCTAGTCTAGATCATTATAGTGATATTTGCATTGTTAGGTGAACATAAAATATGAAAACAGTGTATTTTACAATCCTTAATATCAGGACTTGGAGTCTTCTCTAAATAGCAACATAATCCTTTCTACTAAGAGACCAGGTATTAAGAATACATTTAGTCTTGAACTCAAGGCACCTCAAATAGAATTCAAAATTTGGGATGTGATTTGAGAACAGAGATTTGGGGCAGATGGGCAGAAAACCTCCAGTACTACCTCAGTTCCCTATCTCTAAACTGGGGATAGTAACTCACCCATTTCTTGTCTGCATTATCATTTAATTACGCCCACTGAAAAGAAAGCTCATGAGTGTCAGTCCAAGGTCATTTCTTATTTATTCTGAAATTTGATCTATGATTATTGCATCAGGGTAACACCTGGAGCCTCCATCTCATTATTCTAGAGGCTGTACAAATATCAGAAAGATAGCCCTTAGCTTCAAAGAATTTATGATCTAATGAACTGTGATAAATTACACTAACCTCTTGGAAATGCGCAGCACAATTTCAGTTAGTACTTCTGAGTGTTACTGATAAAAATCAATATAAAACATCGAACTCTGTTCCTCCTTGTACACATTGTTCTAAGAGCAAATATTAATCCAAGTAAAAAGCTACAGCTAGTACAGAATAAAGAGAATGCTCTCTGATTTTGAAAATAAGAAACATGTGAAAAGATCCATCTTCCCCACCTCCCTCTCTTCTGACTACCCAAAGGCAATAGGGGAAAGATGGCAAGCCCCTGAAATACATCAGTAATGGAGTAGCAAGATCAATCATGTTATCTTTTAGATACCTGTTAAGAAAAAAACAAAATCAAAACAAAACTCAAACCTGAAACCTCTACCTAGTTTTAAAAGTTTTTAAAGTTTATTTGAACATTAATTACTGTTGCGGTTTAGGGTCAGGGCAGCCCTAAAACCTGTAAGAGATGCTCTCCCCACTCCCTCCCCAAAGGGGAAGAGAAAAGGAATAAGGGAGAGAGACATCAATTAGAAAAGGAAACTAGAACAGCTTTAATAAAAAGGAAGATAAGAAAACGGAATATATAAAAATATATACCCAGTATCGAACCCCCAAACCCCCCTGATGGCAAGTCCATCACCATCACCAATGATGTTGTGAAGCAGGTACCAGGAAAGTCCCAGAGGGGGCCCAGCAGCAGGCGGGAACCGAGTTCAGGAGCTGGATTCCTGTACTGGATTCAGGAACACTCCGATCAGGAGTGAACGCAGAACAGACAGAGTCCTCTTTGGATTCCAGCCGTTGAAGGAATGAGGAAGAATCCGAGCAAAGACCCATAGCAAGAGCCCCTGAGCCAAGAGCAACCGAGCAAGGGCCCCCAGCAGCCGAATATGGAGTCTATGGGATGGAATACTCCGCTGGGTCAGTTTAAGGGCACCCATCTGTCCACTGCTCCCTGCAGGTGTGGCTTTTACCTCCTGCACTCCCCAGTGTGGTACACAGGGTCTAGCAGTGGCCTTGGTCTGCACACCAGTCCCTGGTATTAACTCTAAACATCGGGTGTTATCACTGCTAGAAGCAGGCACTGCCTGCCAAAACCTGCTGCTAATTTCAGAAAGTTCAGTTAGTTAAAGGAACTTAGCTGAAAAGTAAAAATCACTGAATAAAATTATTCTGTTCTAACTCCAAAGAGGACAATTACACACATGCAGTTTTGGTGGATGCTTTTTCATTTTGAGAATGGGTTTGCTTTTAATAGCTGCAGTTCCTCAAAGCCTCGTAAACTGTAAGTTGGGATACAGCCTTTAAATTCTCATTTAGGAAGGCATTCCTGACTTCAATAGATTTTCAGCAATAATCCTATATTCCTGAGTGGGTAAGACTTCCCTCCCATATAGTCTTATCAACAAAACGTTCTAATTAACATGATTTGCTTAGTTACTTATCTTTGTCTCCCTAGTAACTCCCATTTCAGAAGCACCTAAGCGCTACAGCAATAGTAAGAGATACAGCTTAGGCACATTTTCAGTCCACACTTCAAATTATCTGTTCCTTCAAATTCAATCCTTGGTTCTATGCTTATTATTAAGATTTGATGTATTGTTTCCACATTTTCCCTCTTCTCAGTAATAATACAGCAATACACTGAAAACTGACTTGTAAAACTACAGTAATTTACTAGATTTGATTTCCCCTAAGGATTCAGAATGAAGGAAATGTTACCTATCCAAAAGTATACAACAGGAAAAAAAATAAAGTTTACATCAGTGTAGGCCATCGGTGTCTTTCTAGCAAAAACATAAAACATTTTAACAAAGCTTTACAAATTAGTTCATGCAAATGTTTTTCCTTCACCAGAAATGATTAGTTCTTTCTACTAAGTTACACCTCAAATTCTCAGGTTAAAAATTCAAAGTGCTTTTCAAAAGAAACCAAGGTTGATTTTATACTTTCTGTATCAGAGTAATTTGAAGGAGGCATTTCTGAGAGAAACGTTCATTGCAGTTCAGGATCCACAACTGACTAGTGTACGCTTTTATTTTATTGTCCTGAGTTCAGAATGGCTAGGGTTAATTTTCACCAGAAGATGGAAAGCGAGTGTCTTAACCAGGCAGTCATGCCCAGTAGATAAAGACCACATTGAAAATTCAGGGATGTTCACAGCCCAGAGGCAGGCACAGCTGGGCCGGTTACAAACACAGAATCATTAAAGTTAGAAAAGACCTCCAAGATCATCAAATCCAACCTTCTACCCAATACCTCCATGATCACTAGATCATGTCCTGAAGCACCACATTCACCTATTTTTTGAACACCTCTAGGGATGGTGACTATACCACTTCCCTGAGCAGTCTGTTCCAATGTTTCATCACTCTTTCAGTGAAAAAAGTATTCCTAATATCTAATCCAAACTTCCCCCGGTGCAGCTTGTGGCCATTTCCTCTTGTCCTGTTTTTAGTTACTACAGAGAAGAGGCCAAGACTGGCCTCACTACAACCTCCTTTCAGGTCGCTGTAGAGAGCAATAAGGTCTCCTCTCAGCCTTCTCTTCCTCAGGCTAAACAATCCCAGCTCCCTCAGCCTCTCCTTATAAGACATGTCCTCTAATCCCCTCATCAGCTTCATTGCCCTCCTCTGGACCCGCTCCAGCACCTCAAAGTCTTTTTTATCCTGTGATGCCCAAAAGTGGACACAGTACTCGAGGTCTGGTCTCACTCCTGCTGACCACACTATTCCTGACACAAGCCAGGATGCTATTTGCCTTCCTGGCCTCCTCGGCACACTGCTGCCTCATGTTCAGCTGGCTGTCAACCAACACCCCCAGGTCCTTTTCTGCCAGGCATCTCTCCAGCTACTCATCTTCAAGCCTGTAGCACTGTCTGGGTTCATTACCCTTGTTTCTTTCTGTATATTTTTTCATTGTTATTTATTAACACTGTTGCTCTTTTTGTTACTTATTTTGTTGTGCTTTTGTATTAAAACCTCCTTATCTCATTCCGTGGGTAGTTTCTTTACCTTTTTCTGCCTTTTCTCCTTCTTGGTAGGGGGACGGGGAGGGGTATGTGTGGGTGTGTGTGTTAAGTGGCCATGTGGCTGGCTCTAAACTACAACATTCATTTAAATTAATAAAGTCAGAGACTGCAGCTGGTGACTTCTCCAATGGTTTCTTGAGGATGAATCCTCATGGAGATCAGTGTATGTGACAGTTGTCTTTTCTGCATGCTGAACAGACTGGTTGTTGGACAGATTCCCATAGTCTTGGTAAAACTGTATGTCCCCGTAGAAGTTTCTGTTCAAAATGTTGTGCCATTCTCTTATTTTTTATTATCCAGTTCTATTTATTTTTTCTAGTTTCTTTTGGGAGAGTTTCCTAATTATTTTTCATTAAGAGTAAATGTAAGAAGGTGGCAGCAGCCCCGTAAATATAGCAAAGGCTGAGGAAACAGAAATACCCAGCTCTATCAAAAGTAACGACGAGAGATAAGGAGGAGTTAATTCATCTGCAGACCTGATTCTAATGTAAAGCAAGAACAATTTATAAACCACTGTGGGCCACCTAGCCCACAAGTACAACAATCCAAATGTTTGAACTCCACAGTTCATGTCAGACATGCAACTCACTTGACAGTCCAAGAGGCTAAAAAGCCTACTTAAAGAAATCTCACATTCTCACAGCTGACAGACCACATGGAAATATAACTGTGGAGACAGAATCCTCAGAGGGCATGCTAATGAGGCTAATTGGTAGTTTCAAGCAGACTTAAGGAGAGGCAAGGGAATAAACATCAGTAACAGAGAAGGAACACAAAGGGATAAATAGAGTTGAGTAACTCTCTGTTGACCCTAAGGTCTTTGGAAATCCCATCCTTTTGCTTTGCACACTTTTTGGTTTGTTAATTGTGTTTGGACAAACTTCTGAGTTTTGTTCAGCTGTCTTGAAAGGATGTTCATATCACTCACTGCCTGTTAGTCCGCTAGTGCCTGCTCTTGCCCAGTGCTGCGGAACTCATGACTGAGTATCTTACACAGAAAAATGAACATTTATACTCAAATACTTTTTTTTTTTTCCCCTCAAGTATAAGAAAATAATACTATAAAACTTGTTGTGAAACTTCTAATGATCGGGAGTCTTGTCTCAACAGTCTCACAGCTCAGCTCTCTTAAGACAGCTAATCAGAAAGGGTAGTAATGCATCTGTTTAAAGCTGTTCCTAAAACTTTCAGTTAACACAGTATGTTTAGAAATATGCTTTAGAGGCTGTGTTTAATACTAAATGCCATATTATGAAGAACTGTTTTTGAAATAGAGTTGCTATTACTACTATAAAAAAACTTCTACTTGCCCTTTCTGTATATCACACACATATACAAATATATTCTTGTACTTTCAGAACTTGTTGGATTAACACTTTAACATATCGCTGTCCTACATTCCAACAAACAGCTCTTCTACACCAAGACTACTGGAAGGAATCATAATCATAGAACAAAAATAACCTAAAGAAAGTACTGGCGCAGATGGGTCTCAGGTACCAAGTTGTTAACTAGTGTAGTCCATTAATCATGCCATCAACACAAGATCACAACAGCTTAAGTAATACTACAGAATCCCCTGCTGCACGTTTTCAAACTTAATCAAAACAATGCATATACCTTGGAGATCAAATCTTACAGTAAAAGACTACAAAAAGCCTTAAGTCAGAATGAAGTTTCCCATATATACATAGACTATGTGACTCATAATCCAGAAGTCATATGAATTGCAGAAGTTCCTCACCCCAGCCCTTCCACATCTCTGATTCCATGACAAAACAGAGCAACAATACCCCATTCTTAAAGGAAAACAAAACACAAGGATTAAAATTACACCTAGGCCTGATTTCTCCCCGTATCTAAAGAAACTAAAAAATCTAGCAACAATCTGTTCCCCAGAAACTTTAGAATCCCAGTTCCTAATGCTAACCACAGCCCTCTACAACCAAGAGCATTATCCTGTATGGGGCATGCCAACAAGGCTAACACTTCACTTACTCCCTTGTAGTTTTATTGATTCCCTTAAACTGCATTCACTCTCTGAAGCTTAAACTAGACCTAAGTTGAATGTGAAAGATCAACTGCTGTGGTAGTAGAAGTCTCTAGGTAAGCCAACATCAACTTTCCTTTTAATGCCCTGGGCCATGCAGCAATCAGCTAGGCTGTGTAACTCCTGAAAGCATTCCCGCACAACTTAAGAGCAGACTGAGCCATCAGCTAGGCTGCACAAAGCCTAGCACTTCTCAGATACAAAAGGAAGTGTATAGAAGGTTGACATGGGGACAGGTTACTTAGAAGGAATACAGAAACATTTTGCAGGCGTGTAAGGATGATCTTAGGAAAGCCAAATCTTAGCTGAAGTTGAAATTGGTGAGGGATGTGACAGGCAGTGAGATGATTAGGAAGATGGAACACAGCGTATGGCTAAGGGATCTGCCTGTGTTTGGCCTGAAGATGACAAGGTCGGTGTATGGGTGTAAGGCTCAGGCACAAGTTGCAGCAAAAGAAATTATAACTACAAATCAGAAAAAAAAAATAATGCTGACGTGGATTAAGTACTGGAACAGGCTGCACGTAGACTGCCAATCTCTGCTCTTGCAGGTATTAAAGCTCCATAGTACGAGGCTCTGTTGTGTCCCACCTGATTTAAGTCAGTTGCATTTTCAGATGAGAACCAAGTGGATCATCTCCAGAGATCCTTTCCAACCTGAATTATTCTGGATTCTTACGCTTCAATTCTCAAAGCGAATCCTAATACAAATGGAATGTAGCCAAAGGAGAACTCTAATATTCAAGGAATGAAAAGGCATACCGACTTTCTAAAATTAAGGGTGTTTCAAGGTCTGACAATGAGCTAAATCTCTTGCAGTTCTAGTTTCAATCCAGATGATAGCTGCTAAGTATTATATCTACTGTGTCAAATAATGGATTCTAGAACATTCTACTGAAAATGTGTCTAATGTTGTTAGCTGTTTAAAAATACTTTTTCCCTGGTGAAAGAAGTGACAGACTGCTCAAAGTCAGAGATGAGGAAAAAGATTGCATTTAAGCGGCCAGGGTGCTAAAACGAATGGATGTGAAGGCAATCTATGTGAGAGAAAAAAACTCCTTGGATACAAAGAAAACTTAAAATTTGCTCAGAATAGGGAACACTCCAGGGCTGTGGTAGGTTGCAGATCAGCTTCAGTGCTGACTAGGGGCTCTGTCTCGATTCTGCTTCACTACATTGTTTTAACATATTACTTAGTACATCACTGAGAAAGGGACTTAAAATACTTCTCAGATCCTATGCTGCATACACTATCATTAATTGATGTAATCTATTTTTAATTCTTGCCATGAAATTATAGCTTCTATCTCTTATTTGCATTGTAAATTTGTTTCATACTTGTAACTGAAGTATGTCATACGCATCAAGCAAAATGGAGCTTATGAAGGGACCAAAGGATTATAAGCATGACCTGGAAGAGCTCTGGAGAAAAGAACAAAAGCTGCTCTCCTGTCTTTTGGTTGTAGTTTATAATGTATTGAAAAACATGACCAATATTTTTTATTTCAATCAATTGACTTGTTTGGGCTTTTTTTGTTGTTTTTGTTTTGTTTTGCTTTGTTTATAAAACTAGAATCTACTAACAATATTTCCCATGTGGTCTATTAATTGCTTTTCCTGCGAGAGGAGATTATATTAAACTGTCTTGCATTATTGCAGAAGTTAGAAACCTTTTTTGGTTCCTATTAGCCCTGAGTGGTCAAACGATGATGCCATGCCAGGTACAGATGTGGAGTTGGTGCAGCAAATAGGCTTTTTGCTGTGGTAGCAACCATGCTCTTGCACAGTCGGCCCATACATCAGTTCACTGCAGTTGTGCTGGGCAGAGACAAAACCAAAAAGGGTATCAGCCCTTACACTGGCTTTAGTTCTGTTTGCCTAAGATTAGCTGCAGTCTTTGTAAACTAAGTTAGGCATTAGGTGAAGTACTTGTATGCATCTCTGCCTTCAGTACATACGTGCAGTCATGTTCAGACTCATCTATTACACTGTAGAATTAGCACTATATGTACCTGTAGGATATAGATATAAACCATTTTGCAACCCTTCCCCTCCCCTCTGCAAGTGCATGTCACCTTGACAAATTTTAATTACTTGGATCTAAGCATTCTGTCCATATACATGCCTCAATGACATATTGTTTTGCATTTATGTGGGAGCTTCAGTCAAACCTAAAGCTCTCGGTGCAAGTTACACAAAAATGGATCTTAAGAAAGGAACTGCTCATAAACTTCCTTTCTTGAAGCAGATCATTTTCTGGAGAATATGTGACCCATAAAGCCTGAAGCTGTGCTCCTGGGTAGTTTACACATAACTCAAAGGGCTATAGACACCTGGAAAGAGACCATACACACACCAAAACTGTGCTGTGGCTATATTGCAAATTTTTCTAAACTTATCAGGCAATGTTCAGTCATAAAGATCCTGGTACTCCAATTTTAAATAGGTCACATTTTTTAAAGGTTTCAGATAAGTAATATTAAATGGATGTGAAAGAAAACTCTTAGGTGTAGGTGCATATCGATGTCATAAGCCACACGTCTACAAATTGATCCTGACTTCTGGACATGCAGGGGCATTGTGGGCTACACAAACGTATCCAACGTACATTCATACAGCCTTTGAACTTGTGTGCATTCACATGCAGATGACAATTGTCTGCAAACACCATTCGACTTCCCTTACTGTACCAGTGATACACTATTGACGGAAAATGAGGGGTGGATTTGTGCTGAAAAGACTGAACCAGACTCAGGAGGTGCAGACTTAATTCTTGCCCCTTTACAAACTGGCTATGCAACATCAGGCGAGACAGACTGACAGCTTTTCAAAAGCACTCAGTACCCCACAGAGCTTTCTGAGAAACTAGCAAATATTCAGATTTTAAGGAAACCGAAATATTCATCAGTTTTCACAGAGACAAATGACAGCTGAAACTACTCGATGCTGAACAGTTAAAGTGCAGCTCTCCTCCTTCAGCTACTTAGATGAAATTATGTTTGTTGCCGTTGAAAGTTTAGATACAATCCTTCTGCATTAGTCATTTATTTTGTAGGATATTTGTGCATACAATGCTCTCCCATTTTAAGTATGCAATCTTGTACGCAAGATGGCAGAGGTAGGTCCCTTTCCCTGAAGCAGAAACATCTGTTGATAATGCCCCTTGCAGACTAAATATTTTATGTTTTATTTACATGACTATACATCTTTGGTACAATGACCCACAAATTTAATCACAGTAATGTATCTGAAATAACCAAGAATCTCAGATTTGCATTTTCTTTTAAAATCGTAATTTTCTGCTTTCATATCTCATTTGGATATTTTCAAAATACTCATTTTTCCTGTGCTTGAACACTAAATTATTACATCCAAGACATTTTGATATTTGGAATTAAGTTATTCATTCTAATTATAATAAATTAAATGCAGGAAAATGAATTTCCTTGTATGTTAGCTTCTAATTTTCAACATTTTTGTGGTCTGTTTGGAATATCTTGCTATATCTAACTTTACCACATAAATTTAAGTACACTTTTTAATAGTGTGCCTTGTATCTCTGTTTACATGGAAAATCTATATACAGCTTTCCCTTTGATATTCTTTCGTTAATTATTTTTATTGACAAAACCCCATGATCATTCCATAGCATGTTGACTGCACAGAAAATGAGAAATTGCTAGTATAGTTATAGTAACAAAAATTGTACTATAAGTGCAGATTATGCTATGAAAACACGGCTTTGGTAATAGTAGTGTACACTAACAATAGTGATACGTAGATATTCACAAGACATAATTGCACCTAGAGCCCTGATATGGTACTTATATCAATTGGAAGCAGCATGGTATTTTTGACCTAAAATTCTTGTTCAAAATGCCTGTTCCAGAAAAGTACTACCTGCCATTTCTCAATGATAAAAAATTAGAAGGAATAAGAAATTACATAAAGTTGAAAACCTATCTAAACTGTGTTTATTGTAGTACAGTGAAGAATAAGACTAGGCACTGCCAAGCAAGGTCTTTTTGCATACTATTTATTCATAATGTCTTCTTTTCCCCCCCTTTTTCTTTCCTACAATTGCAATACAGGTCCAAGATATATATAGAATAATTGAGAGGAAAGATCATCCACAAAACAGCACAAGAATTCACTATTAATTGTCATCAAAACACAACAGTAAAAACTAAGATATGTTTAACATTTTTTGGAGGGAAAGCTTTGCTCATTTATCTTCCAAGTTTCAAACTTAAACTTAATGAAGAATCAAATACATACATGACAATATGCAAAGTTTTAAAATAATTCTGAAGTAAGTACTAGGACAGTAGCTGTTTCATAGAATGGCTTAGGTTGCAAGGGACCTCAGAAATCATCTAATCCAATCTCCCTGCCATGGGCAAGGATGCCTCTCAACTAGACCGGGTTGCTCAAGGACCCATCCAAGCTGGCCTTGAACGCCTTCAGGGAGGGGGCATCCACAACTTTTCTAGGCAATCCATTCTAGGGTCTCACCACCCTTGTATTGAAGAACTTCTTCATAAGATGCAGTCTAAAGCCATTCTCCTTCAGCTTAAAACCATTTCCCCTTGTCCTATCACTGAACACTCTTGTGAAAAGTCTCTCCCCAGCCTTCCTGTAGGTTCCTCCAGGTGTTGGAAGGTGGTTATAAGGTCCCCTCAGAGTCTTCTCTACATGGAACAACTCCAGCTCCTTCAGCTTATTCTCATAGCAGAGGTGCTCCAGCCCCTCGGTCATCTTTGTGACCCTCCTCTGGACTCATTCCAACAGATCTATGTCCCTCTTATGGTGGGGACACCAGAACTGGACACAGTATTCAAGGTAGGGTCTTACAGGAGCAGAGTAAAGGGGGAGAATCACCTCTCGATCTGCTGGACACACTCCTCTTGATGCATTCTAGGATATGGTTGGCTGCCTGGGCTGCATGAGCACACTGCCAGCTCATGTTGAGCTTCTCATCAATTGACACTCCCAAGTCCTTCTCAACCCACTCTGTATCCAGTTTGTAATCGTGCCTGGGATCGGCCCGACCCAGGTGAAGGACCTTGCATTTTGCCTTGTTGAACCTCTCACAGTCTGCACTGACCCGTTTCTCAAGTCTGTCCAGGTCCCTCTGGATGCCATCCCTTCCCTCAAGTGAGTCCACTGCACCACACAGCTTGGTGCCATCGGCAAACTCGCTGAGGGTGCACTCGCTGCCATTGTCCATGTCACTCACAAAGATG
>VWZK01007876.1:103120-121662 GCA_013396935.1 Baryphthengus martii | reverse complement strand
TTGTGGCTCTCCTCTGGACCCAATCCATCCTTAAAAGATCCTTATCTAATGTGTCATCAAAACTGAAAGGGTATTAGTAGCTTACTGGTGACATCTTCCTGAAATGCAGTTTGATACAGTTGATTGGCTGACTTGATCTGGATGTAGTGCAATCTAGTCTAAAGTATTAAATTTTTACATAGACATATTTTTGAAAAGTTCAAGTGGAAAGAACATATTTGAATAATCTATAGGAAGTACATTTAAGGGTACAAAATATGTAGCTATCTTTACACTAGATAAATTGAGATTACAGTGTGTACTTACCTTATTTTCCAGTCAGCTTTCTAAAAAAGACAGGAGATTCTGACTAAGCAAGCACAATTAGTCAAGCTTGCTTTATTTCCTGTTCCTCCACTGTAGTCCATTGATCTTCTAGTAGATTTCTAATTCAATAGAACACATTTATTCTGGAAAGCACCTCAGAGAACATATGATTTTGAAATGCGGGCTTTTTTTCCTGATAGGAAAGTTAAACAAAAAGACCACTGAATCAGCATGGTAGCTGTTTACAACCGGTGATGACAAAATGAATTTTGTATAACAAGTTATCAGTATAAACAGTTTATAATCTCAGCATTTTACCAACCATGAAATTATGTTTTATTATAAGCTCTACAACTCCAAAAGATAAAGATGTTATGTACAAATCACTATAAACCCAGCTAGTTTAGAATCTTTTCCATGACCATATTTTATTGATTTTGCTGTCGGCAAATGTTAAAAAAAAAGGGTTGTAACATTTTGCTGTGTCAGATCAGAAGCAATATGCTTAAAGTGAAAGGGATTGTTAGTTTTTTTCCAAGTCCCTTTTAAAAGTACATCTTCTAAATAGAGCATGAACCCATATAAATTTCATTTGGTTTTCAGTTTTCAGATGCACTAAAGAACTGTATTTTCTCTCACTCTATCAGTCCTATTTGGAGCATAAGCATCCTGTCAAACAGATAACACCTGCTGGTGGATGAACTGTTGTAACCCTGAATGAAGGCTCTGTTACCTTTAATGTTAAATCTTCAAACGCTTATACTTAAGGCAAGGATGCTGGTTTTTTCCTTTAGAACAATTTCTGTACAATGCTTTGTTAAACTACTGTCTCAAAAATAAAATTTGCAAAATATGCAGATTTTTTGGTGATTTTTTAATGAAGGTATGGATGTCGATATAGATTCCTAAATGTACACATAAAAATATATTTTCTTGGAATCACATTGAACTGTGATGTTGTTACTTGAACTATTTTTCTAACTTGTAGACTATTTAGTTTCTTCTACCCTCGAGTTACAGGCTAATGTCAGAATGATTTATTAAATCATTTGTTAAATAATTAGTCTTGAAAATTCTGAGGGAGTCATAAGTACTAAAGTCAATGAAAGGCTTTATTCTTTAGACTGTGAACAAGAAAACCCACTAAATAATGTTACTTCTCAGCTCCTCTGCCCCCACTGCCATTTTAGCATTACACATCTGCTCTTGGCCGAGTGCTTTCTTTAATTCAGTCAGGAAACTGCAAAAAAGCTCATCCAAGTTCATGAAGTTTGAATGTTCGTTTCTACTATATTTGAAGTCTTCAAATGTGCGCTTGAATTTTCATTCTGTTTTTGCAAAACTAACTGTATAGTGTTTCATTACTTATGAGGAGAATATTTTTAGTTACATAGTTGAAGTTAACATTCAGCATCATCATTTAATCATTATAAAAAAATAGGTTTTGGTTTGTAAAATACAATTATCATTGCTTTTGTGATTTTCCTTGGTACTGATGTGCAGTGCTTGTCAAGCAGTTCAGAGTGAAAGTTGTAGTTGGCTGCAGTTAACCTTCAGAGATTGCAGCAAAAATAATTTTGGAGTATGCTGCTAACATATTGTGATTCTTGAGATGTCAGAATTATCAGTTGCTGAATAGATCCAATATGGAACATGTTATAAGTAGTCAATTCTGTGACAATATAGCTTGGAATAAGATCAAGTCATATTTGCATTTTGGCATAAGTTATGTATTATATATAGTCAATATTACAAAAAAAATCCAGTCCACGTTATTCACCAAATGACAGATTAATATGATTTATTTTAAATAAGTTATCTGAAATAACATTTTAGTGATATTTAGCAATAATAATAGTCATAGCTATTATTATTATTACAACAGGGATATTAAGTGATTAAGCCAATGAAAATTCTTTTTTTTTTTTTTTTTTTTTTTTTTTTTAAAAAAAAAATAAAGTGCAAGCTTNTTTTTTTTTTTTTTTTTTAAAGAAGAAACATTGTAAGAGGAAACTGCCTCAAATACCTTCTTTCAGTAGCTTTTGGACAAGTTTTACTGTTTTGAAATACTGCTTTCAAATACATTTTTCTTGTTTAATATGTTCATTTCTTGTAATATTTTCAATTGAGTGTTAATGTGCATGGGCACTTGTCTGCATCTGTCCAGTAGTTTTTATTATGTATTCAGAAAATTACTTGGTTGTGGGAATTAATGTTACGTATGAGTTGTAACAGGCGTGCCTTTAGTGTAGTGCTCACTGCGCAAGCAATCAGTGTCATTTCAAAATATTGCACTTGATAATTATCTCTTTTTCTTCCTTTTCAACAAATCAGACTATTAGAGACCTGTAAACCTGGAGTAGAATATACTATCAACTTCAAAGTAACTGTCTGCTGGATTAACCTAAGGGGTTTAGATGAGATTTGAACACTATATTAATATAGTCTATTTGGAAAGAAGGGAGAGAAAGTGGTTTAAAGTATTATGTGCTACTCAATATTACTTATTATTTTGCTGTGTGCCTATATTATCCAGTATGTACAAAAAAAACTTATCATGTGCATAGATATAGTGCAAAATTTGCAAAATACTCTTCAAGCGATTTCCTTTTATTTTTTATCATTTAAAAAAAATTAATGTGCTGTGGAAACTAATTAATATTCACTACAGTTCAATTATATTACACTTAAATTAGTGGCTTTAGAGTACTTTTTGAAATAACTATGTTTCACTTGTTATAGAGTGTTATTTGTTATACATTTTTAAACTGTTGTCTGTAGCTCACATTAACTGATTCTGTTTCTTTATTCTGTTCTTTTGTAACAATTTGCTTATATTATTCTTCATTTTTGTTGAAAATGAAGTCTTAAGTTTGGCAATTTGTCTGGAAAACAAATCTGTGTTACTGCAATAGTATTGCACAGTAAACATAGTAAACTAAAATAGTTTGTCTTGGTGAAATGTAAAGCTAGCCACAAGTATGTAATAGTAAGGTTGTTTGCTTGTTTTTTAAATAGAAAGAAATGCATTGATAAGTCAATAAGTCCTCACTGAAATAAAAGTGTCATGTAAATACAACTGACATAATGGATTTCCATATTTAGACTGCAGTACTACAGAAGTTTTCATAACTCTTTATGGTCTGTATAAGTCTAAAGAAGCCGAGACACTGTGATCAGTCCAATTTCACAATACATTGCCATCACTGGGTTTGTTTTTATGCTAGAGTTGTTAAACAGTGACTGATCAAGCAGTAACCTTGAAGTCTGGGACATCATACAGAATTACGACAAAAATGTCCAAAACATCTTAGTCCAAGCAAGCAGAGAAAGAATTCTGATGTCATCTACCTAGCTTAAATGCTACACTGATGAGAAAAGGATTAAAAAATTACTCGAGGAGCTTTGAACTTAAGTAGTCTTTCAACCAATAAACAATTCTTCTATTATATTGTACATTGTAATGCATTGCAGCTGTAAAAGCTGTAAATAGTCATTCAATGCATGGGATCAGAATAGGGCTAATCTGAAGGGGTTGGTTTGTGTTTTAAAAAGTGCAGTCATCCACATGCATGAAACAAACCCCTGAAATGTGTGTGTATGTC
Organism: Baryphthengus martii; assembly: GCA_013396935.1. Lineage (NCBI taxonomy): Eukaryota > Metazoa > Chordata > Aves > Coraciiformes > Momotidae > Baryphthengus > Baryphthengus martii. Next base: position 117,751 of record VWZK01007876.1, on the reverse strand, counting down.
AGGTCTTCAGCACCAGCTGTTTTATTTGACAGCTCTTCCCCTATCCATCTGGACCACTTGCCATACTATAGATGTAATGACTCCTCTGATTATTTTTATACAGCTACATTTGTATATAAACTACATATTGATTTTTTGTCATGACAATATAAATATACTGGGGAAAATACCTGTAGTCTCTAAGATATTGACTGATAGTATTAATCTGTCAAAAGGTAGGCCAAACTATGCAGATTAAAAGCGGTTATTGAGTCTGTGGTCATATCTCAAATATGAACCAGCAAACTGAGATTTTATATGCAGATAAATACAGATTTTTCTAATAGAAAAAAAAAACACACACACCCCCAATAAAAAAACCAAAACATTGAAACAAGGCCATGAATTGCACAAACCCCTACATTTAATATTTAAGCAGAAATTAATGTTATAAACTAACACCAATTGTCTGCCACACGTAATAGTTACATCTAACAATTTTACCTTTTTTTTGTTAATCTATTTGCATTTGGAGCACTTGAAAATGCACTTAGTTTATGTCTCATAGTATCATTTATTCCTGTTGCTGAATTCCAGGCATGACATCAGTCTGGAAATACAAAACGCTTTCTTGCATGTCATCCCCTGCATACGGGGAATGTTTTCCCTAATTACATAACTGTGGTTCTATTTAACACCCACTTCTTCAAGGCTGCATTCATGTCAATAAATGCATCCTTATATATGACAATGGTTTTAGTCTTTGATGAATATCTCTGTGGCCTTATCTATGATACTGTAAAGTTTTCCCCATGCCCATATTACACTTATGCCTCTGCATAAATTCCTGCTAGGACTGATTTGTCTTATATTTCTATATCATGGCATGCTTACCAAATTCTTGTTTCTATAGAAAAGAATGACCTACATGAATTATATGAAGAACTAATTATAAAATCACAAGGAGTTTTTATGTATCCTTCAGTAAATGTTGAAAGGATCCTCAAGTAATGATACATAATACTCTGCCAGTGAATTTTAATACTAACACTCTTCTATGAATGTATCCCTCTGAATAACTAGTAGCTATTTTTATTCCCCATTTGTATTTAAAATGTGTATACAATTAAGAAAACAAGCTACTGGGCTCTTATATTTGTGTACTAGTATCAATATTTGCAATGTTGAGTGTTGCAAAAATACGTGAGAAAGAAGTAGTCACTGCTATTAATAAAACAGAGTTTTATTTGTGCATTTTTGTTATGTATCTCCGCACTTGCCTTTTGTCTTCCAAAATTCTGTATGGAATTTAAAATCATTAACTGTTTTAATACTTATCTCAAATGATAAAAGAATAACAATTGATTGCAAAAGATAATTGCACTGTCAGTATTCAGGCTTTACATTAATCTAAGTAGTTTGTATTAATCAAGTTGCTCATACTTAAATTGAGTTATATTGTGCAGATTAATTGTTTAAGGAATTAAAAATAGTCTTAGGTTTGCACAGTATTTATGTATTTGTGTTAAAATTGTGTCCTCATTAGTTAAAACGTGAGTATGTTTTAGTACAACATGGATTCTAAATGGGCTGATGATCAGAGGTACAGAATTCTATGTTGGCATGGAGAAGTGACTATGCAATGTACAGAAAAAGATTTAATAGTCAGCATAGAGATAAAATCTATTTTTAATGTGAAGTTAACATGTATAGTGAGTTTTCTATCATTGCTGTTATTAACAAACCTCTATCTCTTTTAAATAATTTCCTCTTTCTTGACATTCTATTGTGTGCGCACTGTTGACTGATTTAATGACTCATGAAACTTCTCAAAATGAAAACAGAGAAAATATAATAAAAAACAACTTCAGTTAATTATTAAAGCATGGTCCATTTGTGTTTATGGTTAATGTCTTCACAGGACAAGAAAACGATATCAGTATAAATAAAGATACTAAGATTATCAGACTTTTTTTCTTAAATAAATGTTTCCATAGGTTTAAATCCTCACAGTTAAAATCTATAAAGTTTCACTTTGCCTTCTGTTTATTTACTCTAACATACTTAGATTGAGCTACACCATGTACTATACTTGTATTCTGGAAAAAAAAAAGATCAGAAAATAGAAAACAGATAACATGAAAGATCAACTTTAATTCTCTGTATCATAGTATTTAAAACAAAAAAAAAAAGACAGATTGGAAGATCAGTGTGGAAAAAGGTCAGATATTTTACTTATCATGTAAATGACAGTGCACAGGTGTATATTTTCAGTGCTGTCTAAAAAATCTGGGGATCTATGGCTGGCTTTGCTGTGGTCCTTGCTGCAGACTGGGCAGAGGAAGCAGCCAAGCAGCCAGGACAACTTGCAGCACAGACTGTGGTCCCAGGGAGCAGGACATCCTAGGCATCAGGAGGAATTTCCTTGGCCCAAGATGGGGTAATGCAGGGCTTTATGCCATGCAGAAAGCCACAGGAGGATGAAAACCATTTGCTGCAGCTCTATCTTCTCTAATGACTCTATGTTTCTATTTGAAAAAAATAAAGCAAAGCACTTCTGAGTCTATAAATGGGGGGTTGGAGGGGGGATTGGGGAAGTGGCAGGTATTAGTGTTTTTTGAGATCTTTTGACTGGTTTTGGGTCCAGTCATTTACTATAAACTTTTTATTTATTATTTAAAAGTTTTAGTTTGGACAGACATATTTCCCACTTCTATGGTTTTAAATTAAAATATTTTCAGATTTGCTGGTTGCACCTCATTATAAATGACTACATCATTACATTCATAGTGGCACACATAATTTAAAAATATGTGTCTGGTAAATAACTAATCTTATTTTGCAACTAGATTAGTATTGTTTCCACATATTTTCTGAACCCAGAGTTTGGGAGGGGTGTACGGTAGTAGTCTAGCATATAAAATATTGATTTTACCAAGTAATAATTTTAAAAATATTTCTCTTAATTAGCAGAGTATATTTTATGCAAGAGCAGTGGCATGGAAAATAAAGTGAAACCAAGCTCTATCAAAACATTGAACTCCTGTAATATGTATGATTTTTTTAATGGAAAGAATAGCAATTAAAGCTTTTTTAAAATGTATTTCATTTTTATTTTTTAAATTTTTATTTAGATATCATTTAAATGAAGATTTGCTTTTTTAAAATATATGCTGATGATAATTTTTATTTCAAGTGGAAATACAATGAATTCTGTATTACTTGTAATGTACAAAATGTCAGATTATATTATACATAGTACTGCTCTCTGTATTTGTAATAGAAGTTTTTCTACCCTATATAATTAGCTTTATTAGTTTGTTGTTTGATCTTTTGTGTCAGGAAGGATGAGGCTGTGGTTTATTGTATGTAAAGATTTTGAAAGGACTTTTGTATTTTGGAATTACTGAATTTTTGGTTCTGGAAGTTGTGCTATTTGGTGTCCTCTTTGCATTTTAGCAAGAGAAATGTTATACTCCATTTGATCTGAAATACAGAGGTTGTCCCCTGCACTCATGGGGCTTTGTGTGGGTCAACAGTTTGATAATTATGGCAGGATGAAACAGGAGGTTACAAGGGGAGAGATGATAGCTGCCATGGGAAGTCAACTACTACAGATGGCTTTAGATATCACGACAGATAAATTGAGCTGATCTCTCAATTCGTCTGGAAGAAAGTGTGTAGAAAAAGCGATAATGTGTTCTCACGGGTGCTAAGCAGATGGCCTTTCACATTTTGTGCTAATTATGGCTTTTCTTCCAGATAGATGCTATTGTACCTGTGCATGCTGAGCTGGAGTAATCAAGCCTTGTGGCACAAAATACATGGTCTGCTCAGGACTTTGATAGGAGAAGGTGTGACCTCTTGGCCAGGCCTGGCTGTTACTTTGTTTTCTTTGATACCTGAGTAGCCTTTACCAGTGCACAATCGAGAAGCAAACTCCTCAACTTATCCTGAAGATGTCACAGGCAGGTGTAGCCATAATCATCTTTGAAAGTTAGGCCATCACTGCAGTCTTAGAAGGTGCTTCCCGATTTTCCATAAATACCAATGCAATCACAGCTGGGTGAAGTTTTAACAAGTGTTCTTCTGTTATTAATTTCCTAGAGTTACCTTAGAAAGTCACTATGGGATCGGCATACCGGATTAGGCAACCCTAGCCTGTTGACACAGTAATACATGCTGTAACTTTGGTTGTGAAATGTGTTATGGGAAGAATGATATCAAAAGTCTGACTGGTTTTGATTTTTGTTTTCTCATTTAAAATGTAAAAAGACATTCTCTAGTCTTAGAATGATTTTTAATGCCTGTGACTGCTTCTCCCCTAAAAATTTTCTCCACATAGTAGCCACTTTCAGAGTCAGCCTGGACCCATTGCTGTAGCACTGTTAGCTCTTACAGGAGAAAATACTGTCCTCATGCAGTTCTACAGGCCTATAGAGCTTTGTTAAAACAAGCAAATGTTAAGTGTTAATCTTTATTAGTCTGTGAAGTTAATCATGCATAACCAGAAAGAGTTCATTTTTTAAATTAAATTGCCTCCTGTTCATTACTTATGTTATCCTCAAAGGAATATCAGTGAAAAGGGTCAAAGTCTGCTAGACCTCTTGCTGTTCATTTAAATGAATACATCTTCTGATCATAGGTGTACATATTGTGCTAAATGTGAAGATTTCTACATATTAGAAAAATGGGAGTTCCTTCTAAATGACAGAATGAGATCAGGATTTCTGGAAAAAACTGTTTGTCTGCAGCTTGTGTTTGTGAGTAATGTGCCTATTATTTTATAGTAGCTGACATCCGCGAAAATTCTGGAACAATAAAATGTCTGTTGCAAATTGCTTTTTAAAAATATACAGGCTGTTTTAATAGCATGTGGAGAAAAATGTATCTTCTTTTATTAGATTGTCTATGACAAACAAATAACTATTCAAAAACAGTCTTGGAGTGGGAAATAGACAGGAACACTTTACCTTATTATTCATATACCCATTATATTAACCAAAATCACTATTTGAGAAGCTACAAACTTTTCTTCATTCACATAGCATTTGCTTATCCCAGAGGCTAGCTGAACTACATATGAGAACAAGAATTATTCACTTGCATAAATTCTTCCAAGAAAGTATTATTGGATTTCGTGTTTCCCGTTTCCATTTTGAAGGGCTTTGTAACTTCCCAATATGTGCGGACAACAGTTTTTAGCTTCAGGTGATTACATCAAACTTTGCTGAAGTTCAGAAAACAGTACTACAAATCACTACCAGTTTGTTGGGTTTGGAACCATAAAACAGATTATCGTCAAGGAAATCTCATCAGTGGGCAGTTCCTTTTCAGAGAATAGAGGCAAGGATTCACAATGATTTTGGCCTGCAGATCTACAAAAGGATATATTATCATGTTACATTATTTCACAATGCACTGACACTATCAACTACCTCAATGATTGCAGAATGTTAGGGATTTTGCTAAAATTGCTGCAACTACTCATTCATTAGCATAAAAATGATGAATTCATATACCTACTTCTTTTTTACCTTTTAAGATGCTTTAGAACAGGAAATGTGATGTCTGCAGTATCATGCCTTCAGTCTTACTGTACCTCTTTTGAATGCATATAATAAAACCAAGGAGACATCTACATTATCTTAAATTTCCATGCAACAATGTTTTTGTACTGATTATCTGCAGTGTTTGATGCTTTGTTAGCATTGCAAAATTTCCTTCCTGTTGCTGTTTTTCACTGCTTCAGATTTGGCTGTGTAAAGTCACAGAATCACAGAATCACAGAATATTAGGGACTGGAAGGGACCTCGGAAGATCATCAAGTCCAACCCCCCTGCCAGAGCAGGAACTTAGAGTAGATCACGCAGGAACGCATCCAGGTGGATTTTGAATGTCTCCAGAGAAGGAGACTCCACAACCTCTCTGGACAGCCTGTTCCAGTGCTCTGTCACCCTCACGGTGAAAAAGTGTTTCCTTGTGTTTAAATGGAACTTCCTATGCTCCAGTTTGTCAGAGGGACTGAGATGTCCAGATGAAATGTGTAGGTGTAATGCAGTGTTATCCCAAGCAAGTTGTCACAGAATCACAGCCTAGACCCCATGGGTTTTTTACTACAGGACCCTGGGTGATGGTGTGACCTGTGTTGTGGAACAACTGGCAGGCCTGACCATCCTTGTTCTGTGCACAGTCAGGTGCAGCTTGGCATCTGTATCAAACCAAATTGCCTTTGTGGCCATGTTTGTCTTTCTACTGGTAAAATAGTGTTTATTGAGTGCTCCAAAAGAGTTAGCTGAACCCTACTTGACCAAGCTAATTTCGCCCCTTTTAATTGTACCAAAACTGCAATACTTTCCCCACCAAATAATTTATAATTTCCTTTCTGAGGATTCTGTATCCTGCAAAATGTCACTACTTCCAGTCCTATTCTATCTAGCAAAGAGTGTGTTTCCACTCTGTACCATGTATAAAGACCATATGGACGATACAGAGACAACTGTACCTGTCCGTATCTATTTTATAATGAATTAATATATAGCTAGATTTGACATCTGCGTGGTTCCATTGAACTAATTGAGATTACATTATATAAAATTTTCATGCAAATGACTATCCAAAATAGAAATTGCTACTTGCTGTATATTCCTAAATCCTCATCAAGCTTGTATGAAGGTTTATCATATTCCTTATAAGTGGTGGAAAGCAACTTTGTCCAGGCAAAGATCACACACTAGAATTATTTGTTATGCTAGTACAGAGCCATTTGCTGATGGAAAACCAGACAAATTTCTTCACAACTTCCTTCCAGTTAATTCTCTGCTTTTTGGCAGTCTCAATTATGCCTATAGCCTGAGGCGGTCAAGAGATAAAACCCAACAACTACAGAGCAGCTTCCAGTTAATAAATTACAGACCATCACAGGGGACAAGTTAGTAATCCTTTCTGACCTGAATGAAAGCAAAAAATGTAATTTAAAGAGTTTGTCAGTGACCCCATTTAAAAAGCCCTCCTGTCAGGTACACAATATGGAAACATCTGTTACTTGCCCCAGTAGTTCATTTATACTCCTTTTCTTACAAGTTGTAATCTTGCCAAATATTTACTTTTGTGTTTTTCTTGCTAATTAACTGTCATTGCTGTGAATAGTGTATTTAGTATAAAGAGAATTACATATTCTGTTCCTTATTAGTGTGCTTTAAAGCCACACCAAAAATATACTGATACTTGGATGCTGCTTTGTAGTCTTTCAGAAGTATAAGTTTGCAGTTTGATTGATTAGTTTCCACCACCATTAAAGAGAAGCAGCTGCAGCTCTGAATAAAATTGTGCTAATGAAGCTTTCAAAGTGGTGATCAAAAGCAGACTTTGCTCTTTCAATTGTACACTTTTCTGAAGATAACTAATTGTGCTGTTTCAGCAAAATGTGCATATCAAAGCAGCTGAATCATACATTTCAGTGAAAACTTTAGAGCATGTTTAACACATTATGACGGCTAATCTTTGTGACATTTGGTCTGTCAGTTGCAGAAGAGTAGAAAGTGATTAACTGTATTTTTAGCACTGATTCATGTAGTCAATCAAGAGTCTGAATATGAAGAATATTCTATCTTTGCTCATAGATAACTATATTTACATGGCTGTAAAGACGTGCTAGCTTATGCAATAGTTTTGTTAAAATGCACAAATGCCATAACTTCAAGAAAAATTTCAGTCTTCTGGACAGATGAGACAAAGTTGTATGAGGATTTTGGACACAATGTTATGGTCTGCCACAAGCTTTCTGTCAGATGTCCTGTAACAGTCTACTAGAATCAAATTTTTAACACATTTTGACATCTAAAGGCAAAGCCATGTACCTTCAGGTGATCCTCTTTGTATGATCAATCAAAGGCAAATTGTTCCCAGCTCAGTTAAACCTCCTTATACCTCTGTACTAACTTCAGAAGGCAAATACTGGTGCTCGTAGTGAGTTCTGCATGGCTGTTTTCAGACTGCTGTAGCACTGAAGCCACCTACCTCATGCAGGTTCCAGCACTTACTGAAACACATTTCACTCCTGTAGGAGAACCCACACACAGCAAGAGCATGCTTTGTCATTCTAGAAACTGTCAACAAAATAAGAAGTAAAACCAAATCAAAATCATAAACTTAATAAAATCAATTGACTGAAAGATATTAAAAAGAAGCCAACCCACACATGGGGTGAACATTTGAACAGAATTACTGATAATGATATTTTATACAATTTTTAAACTTACTTTTAAAGTTTAAATGACACCAATGGACTTTTTAGGACATGCAGCAGAAACGCTATGACAAAACAACCCAGCTCTCCTGACAAAAGACTTTTGTCTTGTCTATTGAGCATTTGTCAATTGCTTTGTAGTTACGCGTTTTGTCAATTTAATACAAACTGTCTCCAGAATGAGTCAAAGGACTTTGTTACGGATTTCAGGTTTAAATTTCTTTGGTACATACAGCAAACTTATGAACCAGCTTTCTGGGTGATCTATCTACATATTAAAGTCATGGGATTACTTTGAATTGTATTGAATTAGGTAGCTCCTCTGGATGACAAGGTTTTTCTTATAACTCAATCTGCTAGATGTCATTACATTGTCTATCTTACTATATCTTTATTCTTGATATTCAAACTGTAATAATAATTACATATTTATTGTGCTGTATCTTTATGTGACCACTATTACATTCAACCTTGAAAGTATTAGGATCAGTGAAGGCATCTTAGGATACCTAAGACAAGATATGTTATTCTAAAGAGTTTAAAATGGTTTAAATGTTAACTCTTCAGAAAGCAACATGCCAAATAATATTTTCACATTTTATGTTAGTAGAGGATAACTTGGATGTTACATAGAAATATTCTGACCTTTCTAAATGCTTATCAGTTCAATAATAGGAATTAGTATTGCAGCAAAACATTACTTCCTGTATTTTTTATACTGTTCTACATGGTCTTCACAGAAAATACTAATTTTGTCTTTCATTCTGCCTTTCTTCTATTTCTCTATGCTATGTATCTTTTTAACTTAGTTTCAGCTCAGTGAAATTAAATGATTAAATCCTTGTTTCACAAAACTAATCTTCTTCCTGAAGTTCTGTGAATTATTTTAATCACAAAGACAATACCATGAAGACAGACAAGAGGAAAGTGAAACTAAGACAAAATTTCAAGTTCTTTTAGTATCTGTTAATTTTGCTTCATCTAAAGAATATTCAAAGCCACCATCTTTATTTCCATTCTTTATCAAATCAGAAATTAAGTGCAAAACCTTCCTTACATTAGCACTGTTATAAATCTTTAGTCAATGGTGCATTTAATTCTCTAGTCTTCAGTATCAAACAATATCTTCTAATAATTTATACTACTATATAAATTTTCAACACCCATATAAAATATTTTAGATGCATTCTGTATTTTCAGACTATTCTGAAGGGAGTTTTTTTAGTTAATAAGATTAGAAGATGCAACCTAAATGTTGCCACAGTGTTCAAACTTCTGAAATAAATTTTTAGTATCTAAACAGTCCACAATTTGAATAAGGAAGATAGGGGAAGGGCTAATTAAAAAATAAAGCAATAAAGAAAACTATTCCATTTCATCTAAACATTGTACAGGTTCAACATAAAAATTGTCCAGTTCTCTGTTATTCTCTAATTTTTTTTACTGAAATTCTATCATTTCCAGTGTTTTTAAAAAATCTTAATACTGAGACATGTTTTACTCTTTTAAGAGTACATAAAAACATAAGCTAAAGCAATGTGTTTAAAAAACAAGTAGATATAGCACTTGAGGCTATGGTCTAGTGCTTAGGGATGCTGGGATGAACGTTGGACTAGATGATCCTGGAGGTCCTTTCCACCATAGTGATTCTATGATTCTATGATTCTATGAATGTACATAAAAAATGGATTGTATTCAACTAATTTAATTTGAGGTTTATAATCTAATTTAATGTCAGATTCCACTAATATGAGTTGATATATTAGTAAAATAAGAAAAAAAAAATATCAAGGTGACTCTGGATGTCAGAATTGAGCTCATAGTTAGTATATATGTAGCTATGTATACATATAGTTACTTATCAGTTACACATAAATATACACAAATATTTACTCTTAATTTATTTTTTTATTTTGCAGCTGTCAACTGAAATTACGCATTGCTACAAAACATTACTTGTCCTTTGAAGTCATAGTCAATCATTAGATGTATTTCAGAGATTCCTATCTTGTAATCCTTACAAGTTTTTTCTAGATTATCACATTATCTCACTGGCTCTTTGTGCTCTCCTTACTCTTAATATATTTTTAAACCAAGGTTATAAAAAACCTGGACAAATTATATGCCCTATTTTGAGAGCTATTTAAACAGAAACTCTGTAAAAATGCAGCTTAGCTAACAAGTGTATTTGCAATCAAAATGCCCAAACACCAATTAGTTTGAGGAGCATTTGCAAAAATGCATTACCCAGATGTGGAACGAAATTCCCCAGGATTCCAAAGGGGCAATCCACCACATGGGTTATTACTCCCACAGTTTTTACGCTATATTCTGTCTCGCTGCACTAGGGTTTTTTCTGAGCACATATATATATTCTTATACCTGAAGATGGTCCTTCCACAGAAAGTCCAAGACTCCTGAGGGTAATGTGCAAATTTCTTCTACCACTGTCCAAGTTCAGAGTCACGCAAAAGTTATGAGCCCAGTGAGTTATGTTCTTAAATACTCGTTGGGAGTTGTTAATTTAAGGTTATTTTACTCTTTAAAAAATTGCTTTGTATTATTATTTATAAGTTTTCCAGATCATGGATTAGTCTGATAAAAGTGAGCTGAGTCTTTTGAAATACATGTGAATTGAGGCAATGTTCAAATTTCAGATAATAAATTATGTTAGATGATCAAATATGATGTTAGTTTGAATTTATGAACATTGCCATTAGCAAGACTTTAGAAAGTAATAGAATAAAGACTGTATTGAGTGAGGTGCCTGTTTTTCATCCTTGATACTTTCTGCATCTCTGCAACAAGAGGCTTTCCCAAAAATCTTTGTGTTGACTGAAGGGAACTTTTTGGTTCTACTTCTTTGTTAACTAAAAAAAAAACAGAAAAAGAGATCTGTTTATATCATTCTTTTATAATCCCATTATTTTCTTTTATTTTTATTTGAAAAGAGGAATTTGTAATAGTTTTCACCTAAACTAGCTTTTAACTTTTTCTTTTTTTTTTTCAAACTACACTGTTAATCTGCAGTTTATTTGCTAAGATATTAATTTTTAAAATGGGTTGCGTAAGAATCTTGATGATAAAATGTTAAACTTCTGGTGTTATTCGTAGGAAAAGATTGTTAATAAAATCAGTCTGGAAGCCCAGTGAGAATTACATCTTATATGTCATGAATGCAATAATAAGTATGCCTTATTTCTTACAGAGTGATCCAAAAATGTCATTGCAAAGTCTTATATAGCAAATAATTCACTTGAGAAATGAAAAGGTGTTTTAAAATAAATGGTATATAACAGTTCTGGGAAGACAGCTGTTGAAATTCCTAGAAAAGAAAGAGAAAAATTATATTGTATATCAGAAAGGTGGTTCTTTCCAAGGTCTCCAACCCAAGATCCTGTTAGAATCTCTCGATTCTTCCTGCCACTGAGCCACAGGTGTCTCTTCCCTGCTTTCAACTTAATCTTGAAATGACTCCTTAATGAGTCATACCACCTCAGACAATTAAGGAGAGGTTCAGTAACACCCTCTTCTCACCTTTACAGCATGTTCATTGTCATCGTGGGGTCCATGCTTTTGTGTCTTAGTTCAAATGACCTGTACAAAAAAAAAAATCTACATGGGGCAAAAAACCACATGGGGCAGAAAATACAAACTAGATAGCCTTGCCATCTAAAACCTTAGATCCTTCTGCATCAAATGTTTTTGTTCATTTGATAGACGGAATGAGACTGAGAGCTGGAGAGTATGTTACACACCAGTATAAAGATGCTTGGCATGGTTCTGGGCACTGCCTTTTCCCCTCTCAGAAAAGACAGATGAAGAAGGTGGGCTTTCCAGTGAAACTTCTGGGTTACCTCACCTCTCATCATACTTGCTCTTTGCCTCCTTAGCTTAAAGAGACATACTCTGCCAGCCACTTCTTGAAAGCTAGTTTTAGCCACCCAGCTGTGCCAAATTTCAGGAGTCTCAGGTGCAGTGATACTCTGCCTGCAAAAGCTGTGTTTTTATGGTCACTCCCCTGGGGAGATCAGAGCAAAAGATGGGTTGTGGGTTTTGGTTTTTTTTCCTTTCTTTTTCCAGCTCTAATGAGATGGGGATGGCTGGGAGAATCCAATAGTAAAATTTTCCTCAGTTGAAATAAAAAGGGAATAGAGAGGAATTTAAAAAAAAAAAATTCTTTAGGTTTTTCTGAGAAGTGATTTAAAAAGTATGTTTCAGTACTACTGCTTCTGCTAGTTATTATTTTCAAACCCAGTTCTCTTTCCCTGCTACACAGCAGAGCCCAATAACTAAACACAGACTCTTCACTTTCGTATCTAGGGTCCGTGCCAAGAGGTTATAACATCTCATGTAGTAACTGCTTACCATACGAAACAGTTTAATCCTGATTCAATGTGACATTGCAACACTTTTCCTTCTGTCACTTCATATCCCCAGTACCCTTTTCTTTGCAGCAGTTTTACTGTACAGTAGCACTGTATATATATGACCTTGCAAGTGGAGGAAAGTACGTAACTTTTTCTGGTACAGGTCTTTTCTGCCCGTCTGTGACAGGAGAACACAAGAATGAATTCTGGAGACGATCCTCACTGAATTTTACAATTTGTTTGTAATGTTAGGTTTTTGAAAAAATATTCTTCTTCTAATAAAATCTACTGGCAGTTCAAAAAGCATCTCTGTTTGATTAGTGCCATATTTGTGCTTGTTTCTGGCTACAGAACTTATTACCAGGCATTTGATAAAATCAGAATCATAGAATTGTCAGGGTTGGAAGGGACCTTAAAGATCATCTAGTTCCAATCGCCCTGCCGTGGGCAGGGACAACTCTCACTACATCAGGTTGCTCAGAGCCCCATCTAACCTGGCCTTAAAAACTTTCAGGGATGAGGCTTCTACCACCTCTCTGGTCAGCCTGTTCCAGTGTCTCACCACCCTCATGGTGAAGAACTTCTTTCTAATGTCCAATCTAAATCTACCCACCTCTAGTTTAGATCCATTCCCCCTAGTCCCATCACTACCCAACATCCTAAAAATTCCCTCACTAGCTTTCTTGTAGGCCCCCTTCAGATACTGGAAGGCCACAAGAAGGTCTCCTTTGCAGCCTTCTCTTCTCCAGACTGAATAACCCAAACTCTCTCAGCCTGTCTTTGTAGGAATGGTGTTCCAGCTCTCTGATCATCCTTGTAGCCCTTCTCTGGACATGCTCCAGCGCATCCATATCTTTCTTGTAATAGGGACTCCAGAACTGGGCTCAGTTCAGTGGGGTCTTCACCAGACTGCCATGACTTTTGGAATATAATAGTGATTTAGCAACCTCATCCGCCAGTACGCTTAGTACCCGTGGGTGTATCCCGTTGGGTCCCATGGACTTGTACACTTTCAGGTTCTTCAGACGGTCATGAACCTAATCTTCACTTACAATGGACAGTTCTTTCTTCCAGCCCCTGCCATTATCTTCTGTGTTTTTCAACAAGGGCTTCATTATAAAATGTGTTGTCAGAAAATTCCTCTTTATTGATTCTTTTTTGACATACGAGGTCAGCTTAAGTGCAAGCCAATTGCATGAGAGTATATGTTTTTCTCTTTTTTCTTTTTTTTTCTTTTTTTCTTTTTTCTTTTTTTCTTTTTCTTCCCTCAGAATTTACTTGAGAAAAAACACAAGTAGATTAGTGTAGCAAGATTAGAGTCTTTTTTCCCAAGTAGCAAACAATAAGACAAGATGAAATGACCTCAAGCTAAAACAGGGGAGATTTAGATTTGATATTAGAAAAAAATTCTTCACTGAAAGAGTTGTCAGGCATTGGAACAGGCTGCAGAAGGAAGTGGTTGAGTCGTCATCCTGAAGGTATTTAAAGATTTGTAGATATGGTGCAGGAACATGGTTTAGTGTTGGGCTGTGCTAGGTTAACAGTTGAACTCTATGATCTTAAAGGTCTTTTCCAACCTAAACTATTCTATAATTCTATGATTCTCCATGCTCTACACTTGGAGAGTGGACAATGGGAACCTTTCTTGTCTGCATGTAGCACTGTAAAAGTGCTATTTATACTTTTTATGACTAGGAACTGACAGGAAATTTTATTTTACTCTCTGTTCACCTGTCATTATTCTAATGTTAGTTATCTAGGGAAGATCATTCCATTAGGTTCAACCTAAGTATACAAATCTCTAATAAACAAAAGGAAACATCACTGTTCTTTGGATGGCTGGACCAATTCCAGATTCTTTCAGTCTACCGTAAATGTGTAAGTGTGTAAATGGACACATAATTTTGAGATTCACTATGGGAGTTTTTGAATCAGGGTTGCAGATACCTTATATTTAGAATAGGATCGTTCACCTTGTAGATCATTCCTTTTTTTTTTTTTTTTTTTTTTTTTTTTTTTTTTGTTTTTTCTTGT